>MJUU01038039.1:12429-35320 GCA_002080025.1 Modiolus philippinarum
CCATATTTTTTTGCGCATTTAGACTTTGTTTTTTGATAAAATTTTAATGATAATCCACAGATTAAAGTTCTTTAGAAAGTGAATTAAGTGTTTGTGTCCTTAACACAATTTCATTAAAATTGAACATTGCTGCATGCAGTGTGCAGATATGTAACAAGCTGTTGGAATTTACATTCTGGTTCCAACTTTGGTAAATTTCCTGAAAATATCGAAGGCCAATAATTTTTTAAATTTTTGCGTACAGTTAAGAAAATAAGGCAAGTCTTTGATACCAAGCATAATTTTGAATGCGTAAGAAATTAAAAAGAGGGTTCCAGCATCGGTAAATTTCCTGAAAGTGTTCAAGACATGCAATTTATTGGAATTTTTTCTAAGCAACCATGGTTTTTGAGTGATTATGAAATAAACAATAATTTTAATGAATAGAATTGCAAAAATTTTTGATTCTGATTTTTGGTAAATTTCCTGGAACTCTCTCAGACAAATTAATTTTTGGAATTCTACCTAGCAACCATACTTTTTATCTGAATGTATTGATGAAAAAAAAATATTCTAATAAAGGAATTGCAAAAATATTTTATTCCAATTTCGGTAAATTTCCTGAAACTCTTCAAGACAGTCAGTTTTTTGAAATTCTTCTTACCAAACATAGTTTTTCTGTGAATTTGAAATAAACAAACATTTTGATAAATAAAATTGCAAAAAATTTTTATTCAGAATTTTGGGTAAATTTCCTGGAACTCTCTTAGACAAATAAATTTTTAGAATTCTACCTAGCAACGATCCTTTTTATACAACCGCAAAAATTATGAAGTCGTATAATGGTATGGTGCTGTTGTCCTCGTCGTCGTTGTCGTCGTCGTTGTTCTCAAAAATGTCAATTTCTTACTTTTTGTCCGATTTAGATGCAATTTTTTGCAATGGGTTCCTTATGATAAATTATCATAGTGTTAAACAATTAGATTTTTTATAATTTGTTTCTTTTCAGAATTATAAGGGGCCAAAAGGGGCCAAAATTACAAATTACGGAATCCCTATTTTTTTCAAATTTTTTAGCGGATTTTAATTGGATTTTTTTCTTTGGATTCTTCTTGTTGTAAGCTTTCAGTATTAAATATTCAATAGATTTAGCATATCTCTTACCGTTTTTGAGCTGTTTTCAAAATATGCAAAATCTTTATTTTTAGTCGGATCCCTCTTGTTGTAAGCTTTTGGTACTATGTTAACAGATTTTGTGTAACACTTACTGTTTCTGAGCTTTAAGGGATTAAAAGGGTAAATTTTTATTAGGCATACTTTCGTGTCCAGCTAATACTGTGTCAAGCTCTTTACTGTGTCCATATAAGCTTTAAAATACACTTGCTCAAATTTCAATTGTGGAAATGCTGCGGTCGTATTATGCTGCGCTCGTCGTAGCCCTTTATTTAAAAATATTTGTTAATGAGTAATGTACAAATCTAAAGTTGACATGTCTAATGTTATTATATTTGAATATTACGAAATCCTTCCAATGACTGAATTATATCAGAAAAGACCCCACTGGCAAAACTTACGAAACTACGTCAATAAAAAAGTACTTCCTTTATATAGGAGGATAATACGGTCAAGAAAGGCAACCAAATTCATCTAGTGTGTCGTTCCCCTTTATACGATATTCAATGGTCTCAAGATGTTGGTGCCCTTGTTTTAGAGATTTTGGTGAATACTTTTTTGTGTCCAGAATAATTTTCTTGAACGCTCGTTCTGTGTATATGAAATAGTTCAACTGCTCGTGTGTTGGAAGGTAAATTAGTCAGGATTCTCGCAACAAAAGGGATTGCATTATTGGGAAAAAGTAAGTACATGTACAAAAACTTGCTGTTGCAGGCTTTAGTTAGGGTAACAGACTGTTGTTCTGTGTATTTTTCGTGACTTGAGTTAGTACTAGAATTACGTGTACATGTACCAAGTCTTAGATATTATAATAATTGCAGCAGTCCAACTTCAGTCCCGGTATTATTTGAGAAATGTCCCAATTGCTTTTCTTACTCACAGGCACTTGAGAAGAAGCGACTGTTATTTTTTTATGAAACAAGTGCATGTGCTCTTTCTCAGTTTGGCTGCATGATATTTTTGCACAAATGTTTGTGTACCTCAGTGTTCTTGGGCACAGGTTGTTTAAATTAATCTTGCAATCAAAATGTTGAAAATAACTATCAAGGCTTGTTTAGGGTGGATCCAAATATCCCATATCCAAGTAAGTCTACTTTTAAAATTGAAGATATTCTTTTAAGTATTGAAATATGCCATATCACGTTGTCAAAATATCCTGTATCCCTGTACTTTTGTTTTAAATAACTCATATCCCATAGTCAAAAGATGTAAATATTCCATATCGCAATATACTCTATATACTCTAAACAAGGCTCATTATCTTTGTTTATTTGTTTTTATGATGTCGTTTAAAATGTGACATCACCCACTTGTGTTTGTTTATTGATCTTGAAACATAAAGCAAACTTTTACAATCATTTTATTTTTTCCCTTTTACCTTAATCCAACCTTCAGTTGAGACTGTATAATGCAAATGATATGCTAATTTAGATTTGAAACATTTTGAAATATTTTCAACAGAATTTCTAATCATTGGACAAACTAAGTATAAGCAAGAGTACATGTTAAATGCACCTTAAGAAAACCTAAGACAGGCTACAGAAATAGGGTTTTAACTAATATTTACTCTTTTGAATTTGTAAAAAAAAAGCAGCCAATAATGTGGTCGTTGTTTGACGTAAGTATTACTTCGAGGTGTTTCGGAATGAAATTACCAATTCTAGTACATTTCAAGCTACCACGTCAACAGAAACACAAAAAATTGATGATCACATGATAGCTACAGCTGAATTTAAAGCAACTTCTAATTATAAAAACATTCCTACTATGTATTGGCTTCCTAAACTTCACAAAAATCCTTTCAAATTTCATTTTATTTCGGCATCAAGTAAATAATCAACTACACATATTTCTGTTTTACTGACCAGTGCACTTACTACCATAAAAAATCTCGTCATCAACTTTAGCAACAAATGTAATGAATACAGTGGAATTAACTGCTTTTGGAGTGTTAAAAATTCTGTAGAAGTTTTGGAAAGACTTCGATCTGTAAATGAAGCATACACCTCCGTCAATAGCTATGATTTTCTAACCTTTATACTACATTACCGCATACACTCATGAAAGAGAAATTTTTGTATTTGATAAAATGGTCCTTCAAACAATCAAGATCTACGTACATTTGTTGCAATACATTTAAATCGTTTTTCAGTGGCGACAAACATGACAAATATACAAACTGGACTTGTCAGGATTTGATCAAAGCATTTAATTTTTTTCTTGATAATATTTTTGTTCGTTTCGGTGATACAGTCTATCGGTATGGGTACCAACTGTGCGCCTCTCATAGCAGATCTATTTCTTTATTGCTACGAGTCACAATTCATGGCAAAAATTCAAAAAGACCCTTCTAAACAGCATTTAGTGGATAAATTTAACAATACATACATATATTTGGACGATATTTTGGCTTTAAACAATCCTGAATTTTCTAAATTCACAGATGAAATTTATTCTGCAGAACTTACTTTAAATAAATCCAATAGCAGCAGTGATTATACTCCTTTTCTTGATCTTGATATATCAATAAATCAAGGAAAGTTAATCACTAAAGTTTATGATAAAAGGGATGATTTCTCCCTCCCCATAGTCAATTTTCCTCATCTCGACGGAAATGTTCCGTTAGCCTCTTCTTACGGGGTCTACATTTCACAGCTTGATCGATATGCACGAGTATTTAGTGATGTTTCTGACTTCAACGACCGAAATCTTTGTCTCACTGAAAAACTTCTGCACCTAAGGTTTAGATATCATAATTTGATAAAAACATTCTCTAAATTTTTTTATAGATACATTGACTTATTAAGAAAATTTGGTTGTACATGCTGGGCTCTTATACATCAGAGCATTTCACATCCAAACTTCTATGGAAATATCATTTACAAAGCGCATAAACTCAAAATTGTCCTTCCAAACTTATTAACCCGTTGAACAAATTAATTCATAAGGATATAAATACAGCATTGTTGTTAAGTCTTTACTTTTGGTTTTTGTTGGCAGAAACATTGATCATCTCCTTAATGCTTTACACCATAACTAAATTTAAACAATTGTTCATATTGGCAGTATTTGGCATTGCACAATATCATGTTCTTCTTTCATAATTGATGATGTTGTTATACCAAATCTATTTAGAAGTATTTCAATTGATGTTTCACATGTAAGAAGGCTTGATATCTTAGACAACGGAAATTATGTCCTTAGCTAGCTGTCAGTAACTGCAAGCATTTGTCCGGACAGTACCTATGTGTCTAGTTTTCATGTTTTATGTAACTCATTGTAACGGTACTTGTCTTGATAAGTTGGACTTTTTTCTAGTTTGATTTTTACTGTGAGTCTTTTTGTATATTTATTGTTTAGCCATTAACAACACAGAGTGGGAGGGTTTGGATCCAAGAAAACGAGTTTACCCCAACGCAATTTTTGCGCCTGTCCCAAGTCAGGAATATGTTGGTGACTGGCTTGTCCGTGTCTTCTTATGAAATTTTAGTTTCTTGATATTTTGTGTTATTGGATGTGGTTTGTTTCCATTGATTAATTCACTTTTTTAACCTTTTTGGGAACATTTAGGGCTTGCTGTATGGTGTAAGATTCCTCACTGTGTTGAAGACCGAACGGTGACCCCTAAATGCTTTGTTTTGGGTCGTTTTACCCTGGATATGGGATGTTGTCTTCTTGACATTTACCCCATTTCCTTTCTTTTTTATATTACATTTTCAAAAACAGTGTTGCTTTAAGGTATGATAAGGGCTGTTTTCTGCCCCCTCAAAGAATATCTTCATATCAATATATTTGATAATCAATGTCTATTATATTTCAAAAATGCAAACATTTATAAATTTTATGCATCATTGGCGTTGCCTAGCAACCATATACTAACAACAATCTATGTATTGCAATATTACTTAAAATATGCATACAAGGTGTTTTTTAAATACATTCCTGTGATTCTTACGTGTGTATAAATTCTGGATGTTAAGAACAACAAAATTGCCAGATTTTAAAACTGTCTATGATGAAAAGATTGTCATGGCAACTGGTTAAATCCATAGCAACGCAATATCAAAATTAGTTGATTTCGACATTTTGAGCGATAAAGAATATCAAAGTCATATAATTGTTGGCTGAAATTGTTTTACGCATGTATAATAATCAAATACATAAACACATACCAATAAATAAAATAAGAGCTGTCCTTGGGGCTCCCTTTAGCGATGCGTCCGTCCATTCAAGTGTCTGTCTGCCCAAAAGAAATCATGTTCGGGCTAGTATTACTTTTTTCTTTTGAGTTAGGATTTAATATTTTGCTAATGGATATTTCATTCGAAGAAAGTGTTGAGCACTTACCATAGGTGATGACCCGTGACCTTGAACTTTAACTTCAAGGTCGATTTATTGCTTTCTTATTGAAAAAAAGAGGAATGGCGAGTTTTCTGTGGATTTATTGCCTTCATTTAACCGATTTCGAAAATCATCAAATCTTCTCCAAAATTTGTTTAGGAGGTCATCTATTGTGCACTATCATAACAAAATCAATTCATATTCATTTTCATTCTTGAAGATGAGAGATATACACGCCACTTGATTGCAATTTAGAGAATTTTTTTAAGCTTTTTGTTTAATTCTTAACATTGCACCGCCAGAATCATTAATAAACAGACATTTGGAAGGGTGAATGTTTACACACTCGCAGCAAAAAATTGGTTTTGGTTTTCAGTGTCCTCCGAATAGTACCATCTTCCCAAACACTGTTAAGTGGCTACTTACAACCATGTTTCGAGCGCTGATATGTCAGAAAATATATAAGTGTGTAATATATTGATTACTCCTAAAAAGTACACGCACCAGAGATTACCTTACATGATATTCCATAAAATGTGAACAAATTTAAAGAAAAAAATGGCCTACATACACGTGAGAACAAACTCAACGGCTAAATCAACTACACCTCTTTGTTCTCACATAAACAAATAAAGGGATATGGAGTAAATATACATGGGACAAAATTCCTATAAATACATGGTTAGATTAAGCAAATGGACCAACGCTTTCATTGATGTCCTTCATACTGAAGACACCACGAGGCCTTCAACAAAGAGCAAACACTCTTACCGAACAGTAAGTTCAAGGTGGTCCCTGGCACAGGTTTAAGCGGAATACACGTGTTTGACTTATGAAGAAGGGTTTTTCATTCTGTATGTTGACTGGTTCTAAATCATTTCAAGTCAGTATGTCGTAACCGTAGAGTTTTGGTTTGAACTTTGAAGCTGAGTCAAATATCTTCATTTCACAATTACATGTATTCTGAAAACACCTTTCTTATATTCATAAACGATATTATGTGTCTATTCTTTCTGACCACTGGGTTGGTTAATACTCTCGGGGTCTAACAGTCCACCAGCAGAGGCATCGGCCAAGTGGTAAACAAATAACAAAATACCGAAGTTACTGGTATTTATTTTCTGCATATACGCATTTTGACAACTTATGTCTCATTTTATTCTCTAAGACCCTCATTAAAATTTGAACATTAGGTAATATCTCTCTCTGTTATTAAAAAGAAAATATTCTATAAATATCTTTATAGAAATATAGAAAAAAAAGGAGTTTAAAATGAAGAACAAAAATATATTAATAATATACCTTACGTAACTGTTTTTGATATAAACATTTTTTTTCAGGGGGGGGGGGGGGGGNTCCATGTCAAAAAGGTATTACTAGTATCTAATAATCCTTATTCATATATCTGAGGTTGTGCGCTCGTTTTTGAACATCGGTAGTCCAATGTACGCATCGGTAGTCCAATATACGAAAATTCTAACAATTAGAAAACTGCAAAAACTATTGAAGAGTATATGATTATATATGCGAGCTGTTGACAAATTGGGTTGACCTTTTTAAACATATTTTGCTTATATATTATAGTGCGGTAGTAGCATATACTGAATATATTACTGAAATGCTATATTCCTACCATGATGCAAAACCTATTCCTACCCAGGTGCAGAACCAGAAAAATACACATATATCCCTTCAGACATGCACACCTGAAGATCACCCATTTGGTCACCCAGTGGGTTCAAAGCCCAGAATAGTTATTAACCCCAATGTCAAGGGAAATCCTCTGAAACATCGATTCGCATTTTGTTATATAACTGAGGTCAGGGGCCTTTTTCGGGATACCAGAATTTGGAAGTTTTTAAAGGAGAACGATAGTCAGAAATTTTGTAATTAGAAAGACAATTCTAAACTTTTGCTTTGAAGAGCACTACTATTGGAACAACTTGAGCAAAAAATTTTGAAAATCCATGTAGGAATTTTTTAGATTTAAGACGTCAAAATTTTGGCGGGAAACAGATCTCTCTAGAGTTTTCCATCAATTTGCATAAGATGATTATAGGCCTATAAATATATGAAATTATAAATGGAAGTTGATTAAATTTTATACATAGTCTATTTTATATATTTTAAAGTGACTTATGACCAAGAAAATGTGATCAATGTTCAAAAATTTTTAGCACTGTTTGAATGGATAAAACCCGAGGATATAAAATGCTTCTGAAATCTGAGGCTCTAGAAATAAATTACTTAAGCCCTGGATTTCGGGACATAAATGCACCGGGAATCGGGATTTCATCTGCTCTAAAGTTCCTTTGCAGTTTGTTAAAAATGCATTTTTGTCTTATATTATTACGCATTTTTAAGAAATCAGAGAAAAACAAAACATTTAGAAGCAAGGACAAAACAATTCCGCCTAGGATTTACTCTGATTCGGAATGCGAAACAAAAATCTTTTTATTCAGTTGATTTACTTTGGATTTCTCTCTGGCCCGAAGGTGTTGTTGTTCAAGAACACGATTTCTGCTGCTATTTGTTGCGGATTTTTACTGCTTGTCTTTGATTTTACTGCATCTGTGAACAAAAATAACAGCAAGTAGAATATTTTGTTAAAACATATCAATTTGTTTCACTGCTGCAGCCAGTAAGAAGTATAAATTATTATATATTTTACACGTTTTACTGAAATACTTAAGGGTAAAAACTATATTCATCTATTGCTTATCAATTTTTTTATACAAAAATATATCACGAATATCGCTGCAATAGATGTCACAATAAGTAGAAAGCTACCGGCCATATTATTATATTTTTATCAATTTTAAGCATAATTGAACCATATGCATGTCTTGGATTGTATTTCTTGCAATTGGTTCTATCAGTTTCCTGGAGGCACTGACTTTACCTTGCGATCCTTAAAATTTATGGCATCTGAACATTCAGGCACATTTAAAAAGAATGTAATGTATTTCCAGTATGATTATTTTATTCTAGATGACCCGTAACTACTAGTTAGTATAAACCCAGAACGATTTATAATTCATAAATCCAAGGGCTTACAATGAAGGGGTGGGCAGGGTAAAGGGTGGCTTGGAAAAATATAGGAAGGAAGAATGCGACAGAACCAGGAGAAAGGAGACAGTGGACATGAGAAAGGAGAGAAAGGGAGAAAGGGGTAGAGGGAAAGAGAACGAGAAAGAAGGGATGGAAGGAGAAAGTAGAAAAGAGAAACAATCCAGAGAAAGAGGTACTAGTAATTTCACACAAAATATAAAAGAACTTTAAAATTGAGAAAATATATAGGTAAAGTATTTTTGTGAGTTAGAATAAAGCTTAAAAGTTCCACAGATGGGTTTTTCTGTTCAATGTCAACTTTTCAATGTGCCAATGCTGTCTTCAATCAAAACCGGTAAATTATGATATTTCAAATTTATGATTGGTCTCCATGTTGTGTAAAAATAAATAATTATTATGAAATTAATATTTAACAAATTGTTTTTTTTTTTTTTTTTTTTTTTTTTTTTTTTGCGAATGTGGGACATTGCTTTTAATATCAAAACACTAGACAATGAACCGGCTTGCTCTCAATACCAGAGTATTGAACACTTTAAATCCAAATGATTTTTAGAATGCAGTTTTAAGTAAAGTCATTGTAATACAACATGAAAGCAGTATTATAATTCAAAACTAAATATTTCAATCATTCATATACATATTTTTTTTTATCTGTATCCAGCAGGTCATTTATATTTCAACTTCGACCTCCCCCTTTTCGCTACATGTTGACTAATAAAGGATAATTCTTTAAAATCCATTATAAATACAAAATAAATATCCTTTGCTAAAATGTACTCAAATAAAACCCATCCCGATTTGGTTGTATTTTTTTTTCTTACGATGTCCAATCATGCCGTATTTCCGTCTTTCATGTTCAGGTCTGTACCGTACTTGGCATGATTTTATAACATATGTAAACAAAATTGACAACCGCAAAATCAAAATCAAAAATAAACTGAGAAGGGCAGCATGCACCAGGTAAAGATTTTGCATACATTTTTATCATTAATAGATATATATTTGAGCAAGACATCGTTTTGGTGTACGCTCCCCTTGTGACTTTTCTATCCAAAAACAATGAAAAAAAGACGTGAATTCGGGTAGAAAACGTTGTATCGTGTTGAAAATGTGTTCCGTTTAGGAATATAGCCATGAATCGAATCGAAATGTGTTGACTGGTTGAAAGAGGGAGACATTGAGATAACAAATAATATAAATTTAATGTGCATAAACGATGGCTAATCAATTGGCAAAATGAGGGGGCAAAGTAAGTGAGAACCAAACCATCAATCTAGAAGCGAACAATCCAAGGACAATGGCAACACCAGAAACAAAAAAGGCAGAAAAAAAAGAAAAAAAGAAAAAAAAAACACATGGATACAGCACAGAAAAGATAAATGAAGACACTCACACACAAAGATGAACAACACGGACCCAATATAAAACCATGGGTGAGATCAGGTGCACCGGTAGAGTCAGCATCTCCTGCTTCTTACAAGACACCCGCCGTGTTGAACATGTCAAATTACCATTGCTTATCGTACCTTGTAAATGTTTTTTATACCCTTATTAAGAACATAAAGCACATATTATCCAGTGTTTTGTTGACCGATAACAAATATATTAAGCTGATCCTTTGTTGATGCAAATGTCAATGTAAAGTAGCATGCAGGGGATAAAATGTTACCTTTGACATTGTTTGTGATTTCAGGAAATTGCATGTATTTACTTATACATTGTACTTGTAAATTGTCATTTTACATGTATTACCATGCAGCATATGAAAGGTATAAATGAAAACCTCCATTTTAAGGGTCCTTTCGTTTCGCACAAATGGAACATGTAATGGTATATTAAGTACAGAGCCCATACTTGATACAAATATTCCAGCAAATACAATACACAATAATAAGAATGATGTAAATTTATTACCTGAGAGGCTGTCAATTAGCATATGAATTTATCAGTGTCATACATACTTATGAAAATATTTTAAGTCTTGCATTTTATTACTCAGTTTTATAGATTTTACTGACTTTCTGAAGAATATAAGTCAAAAGATCAAATAAAAGCCCACAAATAAGAACTATCACTGACTCAACAAAGTGAGACTCTAATGGATATGCTTGTATAGTTTTAAGAATAGTGTCATCAGTCAATGTGCATTATTCTTGTTGAAATCTGTCAAAAGGTGTTAATTCTTACTTTAAGCTATGATTAAGTGTGCTACATGTATACGAGCTAGAATTTTTGTCGTGACAAATCAAGGAGGGGGGACAGCATCCGCAGGTTATGTCTAATAACAGAAATTCATACTTTGTAAGAAGTTTTCATTCACTGACAGGTATAAAAGTTAAGGTATAATTAGGCTTAAAATGTTTATTGCAATTCATTTTATTGATAACTTTATGTGGGGTAGGCACATGTAATTAATCATGCCTTTTATGATTACATGTACAGGTAAATGTAATTTATAACAATGTTGAAAAAAGGCTGTAATAATGAGCAACACTGTCATTTGTCATTAAAGCCCCTAACAACCATAAATACTTCAGTTATTCTTCACAATATGAAAAAGAAAGGAAATGGGGTAAATGTAAAGGAGACAACATCCCATATCCAGGTTAAAACGACCCAAACAAAGCATCACCAACATATTGGTGTTTTTTTAAGACATTATTTTGTCCCTAGCACCCAAACATCTTTTGGGTCAAGACTTTGATTTTCAGGTAAGGGGTCATTTTCATAACTTTAAACAATATTTAATTCATTCTGTTCCAACAACTCATGGCACACAACAGTTAGTAACAGTATCTTTGACAGGGAAAGTCCTTAACAGTTGTTCACAGAACAAAAGTCTTTTTAATTAAGGTCTTTCCCTTTCTGGGGAAAGACCTTATAGTAATTCTTATGATTATTATTATTATTAAGGTCTTTCCCTTTCAGGGGAAAGACTTTATAGTAATTATTTTGATTATTACTATTATTATTATTAAGGTCTTTCCCACTACAGTTGAAAGACCTTATTGTTTTTCTTCTGACTATTATTATTATTATTAAGGTCTTTCACGACTCGGTCGTAAAGGCCTTATTGTGATTCTTATGATTCTTCTTTATATTATTATTGTTTTTCCGACGGCCGATGCCTAAAAATGACGCGACATATCATTTCATTATTTGGTGTGATAAACCGGTCTTGCATCGACTCGACAAAAATCACCCCGTTGATCTGACCTATTTTTAGTAACGGAGTTATCTCCTCAAACACGGTTAATCTTGTGAGCAGATATCAAAATTCTGAATTGGGGAAAATGTTCGATTCATCCTAAGGATGATTTATCACGATAAAATTTTTTTTTGTGTCGCGACCCCGGTTACGCGTTTTAGACCCCTAAATATGCAAATTTCTCAAAGTTATTGGATTTTGACGAAATTTGGTTTCCAGGTAGCTTTGATGGTTTTGATTACAAATCCGGGATCAATTTTTTTCTCATCCGCCATTTTCAAAATGGCGGCCATGTGAAATTTTGTTATCGTGATATCTCTGAAAGGATAAAAAATTTCTGAAAACATTATATTGCAAAAATTCTCCATTCATTGATATCTCAATTTTATTTTAAACTCTGCGATGAACCGTTTTTGAGTTATAGCCCTTGACGCGTTTCGATATATTGGTTTTTCTCGAATAACTTTTAAACGCTTACAGATAATATAGTAAACATTTATATATAAAGTGATTAGTGCAAAGAGAGCTTTAATTTGAGTACCAGGTTGAAGGTCATCGGTGACCTTTGACCGTGACTTTGACCTTGTTAGCGGATAAGCTCGGAAACCGTAACAGATAGCTGATTCAATGTAATGGGAAAAATGTTCATCTTCATGACGCAACTTTTTTACATTTGGTCCAAAGAGATTCGAAGACTCTTTGTATGAGTTATTGCCCTTTGAAAAATTTTGAGTTTCCATTATTGCTAAATACTCCCGAACGATAAGTGGTAGAGACCTGAAACCTTCACCAATGCTCATGGCAAGACTTGACCTTTCAAATGATGTCAAGGTCAAAGGTGAATTGTGATCTTGACCTTTGACCTTGAATCTTGCTAGTGGATAAACTTGAAAACCGTAATAGATAGCTGATTAAACGTATTGGAGAAAATGTTAGCCTTATTAAGATCTACATTTGGTACATTGGATCCAAAATAATTGGACCATTTGTTTTGGACCTAAGGCCCAAAAACCATTTTTCGAGGTTTGATTTTAGGATTTTTTGCTTATATCTCAAAAACTATTAAAAATACAATTAAACTATAGAAGATAAAATGTTCAGTTCAATATGGCCGACAAAATGGGGTGACGGTCAAAGGTCAAGGTCCTTAGCAACAACGTTATTTGCCATTAAAATCCTTAGCAACCATATGCAAATAGTTTTGTAATGTTGTAAAGAGGAAATAAATGACATTACCAACCGGAAGTGACTTTCATGTCCTTAGCAACAAGCTTATTTTTCGAAAAAATCCATAGCAACCGTTGATCAAAAGACTAATAAAAGTCAGAACTTTCGTTTACATCACATTTTTTGACCGAAATAGACATCAGAATGAAACCAAACCATATACTCATGGTGAAATCTGGTGAAAGACCTTGCAATTGTTCTCTGAACAACTGACCTTTTAATTATTATTATTATTATTATTATTATTATTATTATTCCGTAAGGTCTCTGTACGGAAAACCTTTTGACGTATCATTACGAAACTTCGCGTACTTATTGGAAGTTGAAAATTCTCTTTCGAAATTAGGGTACGGGTGAAATCTATTTTTAGTAACATAGTTATCTCGCCAACCACTGTTTTTGTTGTTAGCAGATAGACTTAGAAACCGTAACCGATACAAAAAATCTGAGGTAGGGAAAATGTTTCATTCATCCTAAGGATTATTTATCATGCAAAAAATGTTTTTGAGTCGCGACCCCGGTTACGCGTTTTGACCCCTAAATATGCAAATTTCTCAAAGTTATTGGATTTCCACCAAATTTGGTTTCCAGGTAGCTGGTATGGTCCTGATTACAAATCTGGGGTCAAAAATGTTTTTTTCTTCCGCCATTTGAAATTTTGTTATCGCTGTATCTCGGAAACGATTAAAAATTTCTGAAAACATTATATTGCAAAAATACTCTTCTCAGTGAGATCAATATTTGATTCAATTGTTTGAAAACTCTGCGATGAACCGTTTTTGAGTGATAGCCCTTGACGCGTTTCGGCAAATCGTTTTTTTTTTCTTTTTGCGAATAACTTTTAAACACTTACAGATAGTAGAATAAACATATATGTTTAAAGTGATCAGTAGGAAAAGATCTTCAATTTGAGTACCAGGTTCAAGGTCATTGGTGACCATTAATCTTGACCTTTGACCTTGTTAGGATAAACTAAGAAACCGTAATAGATGGCCGAAAAAGTATATCAGCAAGAATGTTCAATATATCAAGGGCTACATTTGTTTCATTAGGATCAAAACTCTCTGATGACTCCCTAGAGAGTTATTGCCCTTGACGCGTTTAAAAAAATATAACTTTTAAACCTTTACAGATGGCATAGTCAAGAAACATATCAAATTGCTCAGTAAGAAGTGACCTTCAATTTGAGCCCAAGGTCAAAGGTCATCAAGGTCAGGGGTCAAGGTCATAGCCAATTTCTTTTCAGTAAAATCGCACGAAGGTAAGAGATAGGTGATTAAATGTAGTTGAAAAAGTTCAGAGCTCTTGTTTATATCATATTTTTGACAAGGATGGACCATAAAATCAAAATTATAACATGTTATCATGATGAAAACTGGTGAAAGACCTTGCAATTGTTCTGTGAACAATTTACGTTTTAATTAAGGTCTTTCCCTTTCAGGGGAAAGACCTTATAGTATTTCTTCTGATTATTATTATTTTTCTTGTTCATCCGTAAGATCTCTGTACGGAAAACCTTTTGACGTATCATTACGAAACTTCGTGTACCAACCGGAAGTTGAAAATTGTCTTTCGAATTTAGGGTACCAATGAAATCTATATTTAGTAACAGAGTTATCTCCCCGAATTCCGTTTTTCTTGTTATCAGGTAAACTCACAAACCGTAACTGATATCAAAATTCTGAATTGGGGAAAATGTTTCATTCATCCTCAGGATGATTTATCATGCAAAACATTTTTTAAAGTGTCGCGACCCCGGTTACGCGTTTTTGACCCCTAATTTTGTCGATTTCTCAAAGTTATCAAATTTGATAAAATTTGGTATCCAGGTTGCTTTAATGACTCTGATTACAAATCCGGGGTCAAAAAAATTAAAAATTGTCCGCCATTTTCAAAATGGCTGCCATTTGAAATTTTGTTATCGCGATATCTTGGAAACCAAAAAAAAAATTCCTGAAAAATTATATTGCAAAAATACTCCGCTCATTGAGATCTACATTTAATTCAAAGAAGAAAATGATAAACTGTTTTTATAGCCCTTGACACGTTTCCTTAAATCGGTTTTTTGCGAATAACTTTTTAAAGACTTACAGATAGTATAGTAAACATATATGTTTAAAAAGGTCAGCATTAAAAGACCTTCAATTTGAGTTCCAGGTTGAAGGTCATCAGAGACCTTTGATCTTGATCTTTGACCTTGTTATCAGATGAACTCGGAAACCGTAACAGATAGCTGAAAAACTATATCAGCAAAAATGTTCATCATGTCAAGGGCTAAATTTGTGTTATTAGACCGAACCTCTCCGATGACTCCCCAAAGAGTTATTGCCCTTGACGCGTTTCAGAAATAGGTTTTTTGCGTACAACTTTTAAGCTTTACAGAGAGTATGGTCATGTAACATATCAAATTAATCAGTAAGAAGATACTTTCAAATTGACCCCAAGGTCAAAGGTCATCAAGGTCATCGGTCAAGGTCATAGCCAAATTTTAGGTTTTTTTATAGTAAAATCTTTCAAACAATTAGAAATGGCTACTCTGATGTATATTGGAGACAATGTGCTTCTCATCAAGATGATTTTCAACATGTGAAATACAAAACATGACATAAAAGCATAACATTGACTGGGAAAGACCTTGCAATTGTTCTCTGAACAATTGTACTATTGTTCTCTGAACAATTGTCCTTTTAATTATTAAGGTCTTTCCCTTTCAGGGGAAAGGCCTTATAGTAATTCTTCTGATTATTAAGGTCTTTCCCTTTCAGGGGAAAGACCTTGTAGTAATTCTTCTGATTATTATTATTATTTTTCTTGTTCATCCCTAAGGTCTCTGTACGGAAAACCTTTTGACGTATCATTACGAAACTTCGCGTACTAACTGGAAGTTGGAAATTCTCTTTCGAATTTTTGGTATGGTCGAAATCCATTTTTAGTAACAGAGTTATCTCCCCAAATGCGGTTTTTCTTGTTATCAGGTAAATTCAGAAACCGTAACCGATATCAAAATTCTGAATGGGGGAAAATGTTTCATTTATCCTCAGGATGATTTATCATGCAAAAACAATTTTTGGTGTCGCGACCCCGGTTACACGTTTTAGATCCCTAATTTTGTCGATTTCTCAAAGTTATCGGAATTTAATGAAATTTAGTATCCAGGTAGCTTTAATAACCCTGATTACAAATCTGGGGTCAAAACAAAATTTTGAAAACATTATATTGCAAAAATACTCCTCTCATTGAGATCTACATTTAATTCAATCAAAGAAAAACTCTGCGATGAACCGTTTTTGAGTTATAGCCCTTGACGCGTTTCCATAAATCGGTTTTTTGCGAATAACTTTTAAACGCTTACAGATAGTATAGTAAACATTATCAATGAAGGGATATGGAGTAAATGCAAATGAGACAAAGTCTCTACAAATACATGGTAAATAAGCAATGGAACAACGCTTTTATTGTTGTTCTTCATCTTGAAGTCGCCATGAGGCCTTCAACAATGAGCTTTACTCATAACTCATAGCAAGTTCAAGACGGCCCCTAGCACCGGTTTGAGCGGAATTCATTGCTAATTGTCGAGCAACGCTACATCCATGCTTTTTTATCTTAATGATCCATGGATGCGGGATCGTCAACAAACTTAAAGTTAACTGGCAAAGTGTTCTTACAATCGCTGTCATGCACTGCCCGACAAAAAGACGACAGAAGACGATCACAACATTTAAACAACCACAGGGCACTCATCGAGCCAATTGTAAGAAAACTTGGCAAAATGAAATTATGAGATGTAGGCACAATAAACAGGTGGTCAGAATTACAATTTCAGATTACAAAAAATAAAAAGGCCAAAACATGAAAGTGTGATAGCATATCCATAGGAGAGATTCTCTCAAGAACAAGTACACATTAACTGAAATGTATATAGAGCATACATCTCTCTCACGGGGAATCTTTTTACGGACTCCACACATATATGTTTAAAATGATCAGCATGAAAAGACCTTCAATTTGAGTACCAGGTTGAAGGTCATCGGAGACCTTTGACCTTGACCTTGGACCTTGTTATCAGATGAACTCGGAAACCATAACAGATAGCTGAAAAACTAAATTAGCAAAAATGTTCAACATGTCAAGGGCTACATTTGTGTTATTGGACCTAACCTCTCTGATGACTCCCCAAAGAGTTATTGCCCTTGACGCGTTTCAGAAATAGGTTTTTTGCGTATAACTTTTAACCTTTACAGATAGTATGGTCATGTAACATATCAAATTAATCAGTAAGAAGAGACCTTCAAATTGACCACAACGTCAAAGGTCATCAAGGTCATCTGTCAAGGTCATAGGCAAATTTTAGGGGTTTTTTTATGGTAAAGTCTTTAAAACAATTATAAATAGCTACTCTAATAAATTGGAGACAATGTGCTTCTCATCAAGATGATTTTCAACAGTGACATAACAAAACATAACATAAAAGCATAAAATTTACTGGGAAAGACCTTGCAATTGTTCTATGAACAATTGTTCTTTTAATTATTAATATTATTATTATTCCGTATGGTCTCTGTACGGAAAACCTTTTGACGTATCATTACGAAACTTCGCGTACTAACTGTAAGTTGGAAAATCTCTTTCGAATTCAGAGTACGGACGAAATCTATTTTTAGTAACAGAGTTATCTCCCCAACCACTGTTTTTGTTGTTAGCAGATAGACTCAGAATCCGTAACTGAGATCAAAAATCTGAGGTGGGGAAAATGTTACTTTTATCCTCAGGATGATTTATCATGCAAAAAAAAACTTTGTGGGTTGCGACCCCGGTTACGCGTTTTTGACCCAAAATTTTGTGATTTTTTAAAGTTGTCGGATTTTAATGAAATTTGGTATCCAGGTAGCTTTAATGACCCTGTTTACAAATCTGGGGTAAAAAAAAATTTCCTCCGCCATTTTCAATATGACCGCCATTTGAAATTTTGTTATCGCAATATCTCGGAAACAATAAAAAATTTATGAAAACATTAAATTGCAAAAATGTTCCTCTCATTGAGATCTACATTTAATTCAAAGAAAGAAAACAGTGTGCCAAACGGTTCTTGAGTTATAGCTCTTGACGCGTTTCGTTAAATCAGTTTTTTGCGAATAACTTTTAAACGCTTACAGATAATATAGTAAATATATATCTTTAAAGTGATCAGTATGAAAAGGCCTTCAATCAGCAAAAATGTTCATCACGTCAAGGGCTACATTTGTTTCAATTGGACTGAAGCTCTCCGTTGACTGCCTGAAGAGTTATTGTCCTTGACGGGTTTCAGAAACATGTTTTATTTTTATAATAACTTTTAAACCTTTACAGATAGTATTGTCATGTAACATATCAAATTAATCAGTAAGAAGAGACCTTCATTTTGATCCCAAGGTCAAGGTCATCAAGGTCATCCGTCAAGGTCATAGGCAAATTTTAGGGTTTTTTAATCGTTAAATCGCTAAAACCATAAGAAATGGCTACTCTAATAAATTATTGACAATGTGCGTCTCATCAAGATGATTTCAAACATGTGACATAACAAAACATAACATTGACTGGGAAAGACCTTGCAATTGTTCTCTGAACAATTGTCCTTTTAATTATTATTATTATTCTTGTTCTTCCGTTAGACCCCTGTACGGAAACCCTTTTGACGTAACATTACGAAACTTTGCGTGGTAACTGGAAGTTGGAAATTCTCTATCGAAACCAGGTTTCGAATGAAATCTTTTTTAGTAACAGAGTTATCTCCCGGAACATGGTTTTTCTTGTTAGCAGATACACTCAGAAACCGTAACCGATAACAAATCTGAAGTAAGGAGAATGTTTCATTCATCCTCAGGATGATTTGTCATGCAAATTTTTGTTTTGGGGGTTGCGACCCCGGTTACGCGTTTTTGACCCCTTATTATGCACATTTCTCAATGTTGTCAGATTTTGATGAAAATTGGCATCCAGGTAGCTTTTATGACTCTGATTACAAATCTGGGGTCAAACCGCCATTTTTAAAATGGCCGCCATTTGAAATTTTGTTATCACGATATCTCGGAAACGAAAGAAAATTTATGAAAACATTATACTGCAAAAATGTTCCTCTCATTGAGATCTACATTTGATTTAAAGGAAGAAAACTGTGCGACGAACCGTTTTTGAATTATAGCCCTTGACGCGTGTCTGTAAATCGTTTTTTTGCGAATAACTTTTAAACGCTTACAGATATTATAGTAAGCATTAAGTTTAAAGTGATCAGTATGAAAAGGCCTTCAATTTGAGTACCAGGTTGAAGGTCTTAGGTGAGTAGATGATATATGAGCTTGTCCAGGCCAACCTAATTTTTATAACTACTATAAATTTTGACCCCCTAAAAACCCTCAAAAGACCTAAAAATAACATAAGTTTTGTCAAAAAAACGTAAAAACAGCACAAAAAATCCTATATTTTTTTACCCTCCAAAAAAAAAAAAATAGGTACAAAAACACCCCCCTCCCAAAAAAAAAAAAAAAATATTCCGGAAGTTCAGCAATTAAAGAATTACTGGGTAATACACAATAAAGAAAAAAATAATATGAATTACCGAGTAATACACAATAAAGAAAAAAATAATATGAATTACTGGGTAATACACAATAAAGAAAAAAAATATATTAATTACTGGGTAATACACAATAAAGAAAAAATTATATGAATTACCGAGTAACACACAATACACAATGAAAGTTAGATAACTCTGTCGTGAAAGTTGTATTACCCGGTAATTGTCAATAAACAGCCAGTTTATTATGTACTGACATCGCATTGATTTTTGTTGATTACAATACGCTATTTAATAGGACATTAGTTTTAAATAGATTTCAATTTAAATGACAAGCCAAGCGAATTGTATAACGTCAGACTCAGCAATGATCGATTGAATGTTAATCTGTAATGGGATTGTTGATGTTTAAATGTTATTTATAAATTTGAAATTTAAATGTCTTCAACAATTTTTTATTTAGTAAAGGTTATACATCTGTAATTCTTGTTTCGTAATTGGATTTTAGTAAATATTAGTTGTTCCATTAAAATCAATAATTTATGCGTGACATCAGACTCATCACTGATAGTGACGTCAGACTCATCACTGATAGTGACGACAAACTAGATGGAATGTAAAAATATCAACAGTTCTATTTAAATGAAAATTTTGTTTAAACTGTAATTAACAAATTAATACCTTAAAAATGAAGCAACCAACGGCCCCAGATTTACCATTATATCCAGAACTACCTATAGAAGATGGACAAAATTATAGACTACAAAAAATAACAGAAATAGAAAAAAACGTTAATAAATGAAAAAGATAAACGTAAATCATTATACAAGAAATATAAGCGTGGAATAAATGCTACTGACGGAGTTGATACAAATCTTATTTCAGCTTCTGTGATTTTAGCAGGTGTAGGAATTGCAGTGCCCCCCTTACTTCCAATACAAATTGCAGCTGTTGTATGTGGCAGTTTGGGTGGTTTAGTTAAAGTTGTTAGACGTAAACTTACAACAAAATCAAAAAAACATTACGAAATTAAAACCATGGCAGAATGTAAACTAAACAGTTTAAAAAATTTAATATCAAAATCTTTAACTGATGGACAGATAAATGAAAATGAATTTAAATTGAATTTAGATGAATTAGAAAAATATAATGAAATGAAAGAAACTATACGAACAAAACAAACACAAACAGTATTAAATGACAGTGAAAGAAAGAAATTGATTGAAGAAACAGAAGCAAGAGTAAGAAATGAAATTAAAAAAAAAATGGAAAATTTCTAATTTTCTTTAATAAAATTGAAATTACTATAGTTAATGATCCACCTCCAAAATATGAATAAAAAATTTTAATTAAAAAATGGCTGAAGGAGGAGAAGAAATTGAAATGAAGGATTCTGGTAGACAGGATGAGTATGATGATGATAATGAAATTCAAGAAGAAACTTCTTTTCAAGATACGGAAACTCACCAGGAAGTAATTAAATATGATGAACAATTAAAAGATGCATCACCAGAAGATCAAAGAACTTACAAAAATAAAATGACCGAAATAATAGTAAAAAGATTTTATAATTATAATGAAGAATCATATTTAAATAAAGATCGTAGAGATTTCTTTTTAGGGAGAGATAAAAATTTATATATAAGATTTAGAAATGGTAAGGAAGTTCAATTATCAAAATACAACAAATCAGGAATATTAAAATTTTATAAATTTAGTACTCTTCAAAGAAAATATGGAAAGGGTGGTTTTAATTTTATCAGAAATGTTTTAGATGTAGAAGATTTTAGACTTCCTGGAGGAATAAAAAAAGTAGAGAAGATCTTAAAAGAAAGGCCGTTAGGCCAAGCCTCTGGGGCGAAGCAAGACGTAAAGTAAAAAATGTAATTTACAAACAAGAAGCACAAGAAACAACCCCAAAAGAAATAAATGAAGAAATGAAAACTATGACAAAAAGAGAATATGATGGTTTAATGAAAGCGCAAACAACAATTGAAGTAGCGTATAAACTTAATACAGCAAAACTAACTATAATAGTGGAATATCAGAGGCAATTGATATTAATAAAGATGAACTACGTAACCAGATAGATAAACTGGAGGAAATGAATATTAATCGTAACCAGGTAGATAGAATTAAACAGACAATACGTAAAATATTAAAGGAAGACACAACATTAGGGGAAAGAATTAAAACATTATTCAGAGAACAAGGAATAACAATAGCTAGTATTTTAACTGCTTTTGGAATGATTATTGGTGTTATTGTTGAGGCAATTATTCCTTCTGGTAGTGGAAGTAGTCCCTCACCTCCACCTCCTTCAGATAAAACAGATGCAAAAGATTGGATTAAAAACAATTATCAAATCTTGGAAAACTATTAGCTAAGCTTGCAGGAAAAGCAGCAGAAGCCTTGCCGGGAATTATCGGTACCATTGTGTCTTGGTTGTTAAACGCAACAAAAGACGTAGTAAATTGGTTTGCAAATAATTTATGGGCTTTACTTGTTTTGGTTGTAGGTTTATTGTATGCTGCTGCCAGGGAATATTTAAAAAAATAAAATTAATAAATCTTATAAATAATTAGTCCTACAATACCTAATACAACACTTCCAAATAATATTGCTTGTTTATTTTCTTCATGTTCTATATTCGGTTTATCTTGAACAAATTTACTAGAAGGTTTTGGAATATTATGAACAAGTTCTGGTAAAGATTTTTTTGTTTTTGTTCCATCTAATTTATCTAAAGAATGAGAAACTTATTCAACGTGCTTATTATTTATATCATCGTTAAAGCCTAGTTTTTGATCTTTTGTTGCGATTACAATTTTGTTATTATAACCAACAATTGTTCCAATTTGTAATCTCATATCACTTGGAGATATATATAACCCAATACCATAGACATACTTTACTTTACTCCGAGCGAATTTTAATACTCGCTCATAATGAGATATCTGAGAGGGTAAATCTATGGGGCTATTAATAGCATCTTGAACGTTTGCTAAGAATTGTTTTTGAGCGTCAAATCCTGTACCTATTTTTAGTATATCTACACGTGTTTGAGATTGTGATCCTAATAAAGCCCATACAAAGGTTCTTATACTTTCATTAATACGTTCAATGCCTACTTTTGTAAAACCTTCTGATTTGTCTAGTATAAATGTTGTCCAAGCCATATTTATATCTATTGTATGTTTAACTGAATCGTTTATATTTAATAATGGTCCATTCTTAGAATGATTCATTCATTCATATTCAGCACTCGGTTTATAGTATTCAGTAAAACTTCCTAAACCATGACAAGATGTTTCTAATTTTTGTCTCCAATCTGTATGAGG
>MJUU01038040.1:0-21104 GCA_002080025.1 Modiolus philippinarum
TGCAAGATGTCAAACATATCAGTGAGACTGATCTGTTGTGTCAATTGTTTCCCTATATAGATAGTCTTACTAGTTTTCGTCGCCTCCAATGTACGCGGGACACAATACAATAGTAGTGTACTGGATGGTCTATTAAATCAACATAATTAATCAACAGATGATTATCTGGACAAAATGTGAAAAGAATGCAATTTAAAAGATAAAACATAATTTCAACTAACTTTCATTATCTTTTTATAGAACTTCTAAAATAATTGCCACTAAGATTAGATTTTAAAGTTTTACAATTCTTAATGACTGACACATTTGATTGTTTAATTGTGACACTACGACATTCAACATGTACCAAAGCGGAGAAGGACATTTCCGAAAAAATGGTGGACGTTTCCGAAAATATTTTTTCCCATTTCCGAAAATTTTTGTTCCTTTTTCCGAAAATTAAAATTAGGACTTTTCCGGAAAAATTATTACATGCAACTCTTCCATAAGCCATGTAAATAAAATTGGTGCCTCTTGTTTAAAAACAAAAACATGCATGCTATATGATTATAAGAGAAATCGAGTAGCATTAGGCACAGCTACCCGCACTGCAAGCGGAAAGAACTTATCTCCAGTTTAACATTGTACGGTGCATCTGCAATTATATTTACGACAAAACTGTCGTCCTTCGCATAAAAACAAACAAAGGCTGACCTGGTCAGTTGCTAAAAAATGCACCTACATTAACTGTTAAATTTCAAGTACAATTCGCCACAGAACTCCACCAGAAAAACACATATGAATTACAAACCAAACGTAAACAACGATAGGAACTTGGGGCAACTGGACACTTGCAAAGGCCATATCTATCGATTATTCAGTTTTAGCAGACCCAAACCTCCTTTTCTCTATGTGTGTAATAAACAATCATGAATGAATAAAACCAAATACAGGAGATTTCTCTAACTATAAACGTCTTAAAAAAATGATGCAAACCATAATTTTGAAAGTTTACCTGTAATAAAATTTTCGGAAAAGGTATGTCAGGTTTTTCGGAAACTTCCATTGAGGAATTTTAAATTTTTTCGGAAATGTCCTACGCCCGTACCAAACAAAACCCTTTTTCAACTGAAGACGACTCGAGGTAATAGAAAAGGAAAATTTAATTCAAACCTTTTGCTAATAATAAGCTGTAGGACGAATAAATATACATTTCTAAAATATACAGGAATCAGGACAATGAAATAAGGGCCATAACATATTTACTGAACAGAGTTGTCGAGAGCCAAAGTCAATGAGACAAAAAGACATGTGGAAACTACCAGAGATTGTCGACCGGATTGGGCCCTGACTTGGTATATGCATTTCAAAATAAATGGTGGGTTATACTGTTGAAACTTCATTAAATTTGATAACGCTTTACAGCAATATATATTATCAGTGACCTATTCTATCAGCTTGAGTCCTCAATTGGAAATGAGTTTTTTTTTTTTGAACATGCTGAATGTTGTCGTATCACAAAAACAACAAAAACTGTGTAAGTCAGTAAGTAAATAAGAAATTTTCGAGATGAAATGACATATATCATTAGTTAAAAGAATCAGCATCAACTCAATATAGTCAGATCCATTACAGTTTACTTTGCTCCTATATTGAGATTATAAAGCAGGATATAACCTCCTAAAATCAGACAGAGAGAGCTTCATACCAAGGTATTTAAACATATTGTCATGTACCTCTTACAGTTAGACTCTGATGATATAACACTTAGCCCAGAAACAACATAAAGCTAGTGGTAAATTTGTACAGATCTAATTAGGAGTATGTCCAATTTTCTCGAAATTGTTTCTCAATTGCATTAAAATATTAAAAAAAACACTGAATTCCTGTCCTGCGGTCTAGAACATAATATTAAGGTAGAAACAATGTGATAAAGGTTGAAGCGGCAATGGTTGCTTGCATCATTAGAATTTATATGATTTTATTAATTTGGAATGCAACACGACCGACAACATGGATAAACATAAATTAGTATAAATAATTCTAAGATGACATATTTCAATGTCTTCTTTTAATCCAACATCTTTACTTTATGTCAATATCAATCAACTGTTTTCTTGAGAGACATCTTGATATCAAAAGTGTCGTATTATCAAGACATTGTTCAACTTAAACTTCAATGATTTTTACAGAAACAGCTGTTCTTAGTAACAGAGATATATTTTGTTTATAGTGTTTATTTTAACATGACTTTAACATTACTACAAATTATTTTAAATTAATTTTTCATTAAATGACTCAAAAGGACTGTTGCCCTGTTTATTTAATAGAAGTTTGACTAATTTGTTTTTCCAACAAGAGCTTTGTCTGGAATAGATCAATGCATATTACAATAGACACTATTTAAATAATAAGTTTCACAAGGATGTTCATATCAGAGTAAATTGCTAAACATAATGAATATTGTTTAGTTTTTAATTATTTACCATATATGATCTTCTTATCTTTACCTTTTTATATTCTTATACTTCAATATTTGACAAACCGATAAATATTAAGATTTTGACATAACGCATATGGCAAACCATATTTATGTAGATATATAGAAACACAATATATGTTCATATCTTTTGCACACAACTGTGTTTACCATTTTTTAACAGATATAGTCGAATCATCAGCAAACTAATAGCCAGATAAAAAGGCATAAAGCCAGAGAATCATAACATCGAATTAAATTTGGTTCCTCGCATTACAATTTGTGCAAATTTTAGACGAACTATTTTTGTATTAGAATTAAAGAATGTAATTTCAAACTCTACACTTTTTTTAGAAATATTAGAAATGTTTTTGTAAAATAATGTTTAAAACGTTTAATACATTCTACTTTTGGTATTAGGATATTTCATGGAGGACAATTAAAGCAAATTGAAATATGTCATCTTAAATATAGTTCACGTTTGTCAATGTTTCATGTAAGAATTTCAAATCTTCATAAATCGTTTAAGTTTCTTAAGATTAAAAAAAAATTATTGAAATCAGAATTATAATTGGGTTTCCGTGTGTGATTTCTTCAGAGGGTCATAGTAATATGATTTTTTAATGAAGAATTGTGTGTTCAGCAAAGTTCGGCAAAGTTCTTTCCTTCTGTCTCGTTATTTTTTTTATTCATTTTTTTTCACTGCAGATAATGCAACACAGTCAAAAGTGTGAAAGAGCAACTTCAAAACCAGTAACAATTGATAGAGAACGAATAATCTAAAAGGTAAGGAGCCAAAATCATGTAAGGACAGAGTTGTGCTGTTAAAGTAAACATGTTTTACCCTACAATAATAAACAAAGAACGAGATATCGAGTAGATGCACATGGGACAAAATCCCTACAAATACGGTAAGATTCGACAAATTGAAGAACGCTATTATTATTGGCCTTCATCTTGAAGTCACCATGAAACCTTCATGTCTCATTATAAGCTCAAGACGGCCTTTATAGCACCGTCTTGAGCAGAGATCAATGGCTAGATAACGAACAATGCTACATTAATGGTTATAGACATCTGAAGCTAGTTGTTTACCACGGCAAGAAACCTATATAATCTTTTTTGTTTCTTACATTGTAATATTCTAAATTGTAATATTCTAAGTGATCACTTGAACAAGTTGATAGATATTCAATATTTAAACAATTCCAATGTTGATTATCCGTGGCTATTTAAAAAGCGAGACATCACAACAAAACATGATTCCGATACGTTTTAAATGATGTTTATCATCTGATTTCACCATGCTGGGAACTGCTCATATGCCTTGCTTTGTTCAAAATTCTGTTATTTCCATTCTTTGTGTTTTTTGTGTGCGAACAGAGATTCGTGTACGCCTTCAAAAACGAGTCGATGGAAACCCTTTTACTATGTCATTCGATACAAATGAGTAAACGAACCGAAATCTGATACGAAGAACTCAATGAATGCAGATATTATATCGACGAGACAGTTCTATTGAATTTTAATAATGTTTTCCCATGTAGAAATATGCTTTCATTATTTCTCTAAGTTAAGATCAAATAACATAACACTAAACAAATAAGGCAAAAATATACATTGGTGTTAAAGACCTTTTATGGAATTTCCGTGTTTTAATGATTATAAGCGGTTGATGTTTTGATTTTATTTATGTAAAATAAATAAACCAGCAGTTTACAGGAGGTCTGCATAATTCCAAAAATATTTTAATATTGAATGAAATATTTTGGTAAACAGACTCATAATATATTGCATATTACAGGGTACGATTCTTGACATTTGTGTTGTTACTTAATTTTTAAGGTATGGGGGTAATAGCAAAGTTACCGAACAGTGTGGTCAAGAGCCGAAGTTCATGAGACAAAAAGACAAATCAGGTGGAAACCACCGGCAAAATTGTCGATCTCAATGGTCCTGACTTGGAACAGGCATTTCAAAAGAAATGGTGGATTAAACCGGTTTTATGGCGCGCCAAACCTTCCCTTCCATAGCGATAGTGTCCGGTAGAAACTCAACAGCAATTGCCTTTGAAAGGTCGTAGACAGTTAAAATTAGCATCCCAGTATTAAATAAAGAAAGAATCTTGAATCAATGTTCGGACCAAAACTTCAAATTTTTCCACAAGGGACTGGTATCTATTAAAGAACTTTTTAATGAGACGGATTGTTTTGAAGCCTTGATTTATAAGGCGGCCATATAAGGCGGTTTTTGGTCGAATCAAATGAAAAGTGTCTTCAAATATTTTTTTTCTATGTAAGTGTAATGCCATATAAATTTAGAAGTCAAAGTACGGAAAAATGTGAAGTTACAAATCAAAATTGTGGACTTTAAAATCTTCTTACTTTATTTTCTTTGTCGATACGTTTTAGCATCGCATTTCAGTTCACGCGAAACTTGAAAACAAAATGGATCACAGATAATTTGATGCCTAATATAATAATCAGATGAAATACATAATTAATTAGCGAGTGTATTTATACTATAGTTTGTTACATTTGTAACGTCCAATGGAATCATGAGAACATAAAATGCATACATTGGGAAAACCTCCAACTTTTTTTGCCGAAGCATGTAAGCAAGATATTTTTATGCTCTACCTATCATAACTTTAGTTTTGAGATTAACTTGATAAGTTGCCATGCAATGATAAATACTCCACAGATATGTCGTATTCCTAATTAATAACTAAATACCGAAGTTACTGTGAATTTATTTTTTGTATATGAGCATTTCGACAACTTATGTCTCTTCAGTGCAGATAAAATTTAAACGTTTGGAAGATCATAAACTCAAAGATATTTAAAAAGACTGATAGAGAACAAATAACCAATATAAACTTAAAGTAAAGCAAAAATAAGCTTAGGACAGAGCTTTGCATGAGGGAGATACTCCTTAGTTTTCAACAAAATTACAAAAATTAAGATATTGCAAGGTTCCAAATAGTATCGGCTTTCGGGTCAGCACCGAAGTACTGACTGCTGGGCTGGTGAATGCCCTCAGGAACTAACAGTCCACCAGCAAAGGCATCGACCCAGTGGTTGCAAATAACTAAATACCGAAGTAACTGTGAATTTATTTTCTGCACATGCGCATTTCGACAACTTATGTCTCTTCAGTGCAGATAAAATCTAAACGTTTGGAGGACCATAAACTCAAAGATGTTTAAAAACTGATATTGAACAAATAACCAATATAATCTTAATATAAAGCCAAAATAAGCTAAGGACAGGGCTTTGCATTAGGGAGATTCTCCTTAGTTTTCAACTTCATTTTACCAAGTGAAAAATATCATCGAACTCATTTTAAGCTAATTAAAAATTACTATAAATTTATTATAGTTTTAGTTGTTCATTAAAGCAAACAGCTTTTTGAGGAAACAGCTAAACATTCATTTGTTGTGCCAAATTAAAGGTGCATTTTTTGTGTATAGCGCACATTTCGAATTCTTCTGTCATTTTCAATGAGATAATGATGTGCTTTAGTATTAAAGTCGAAGGGACATCCGTTCGCCTCAGATGATGCAAGCACAGAAAAGCACGTGACAATTTTGCCATTCTAACAAGAACGAGTTACTTGACACACATTCTTGATGCGATATCGATGCTGATAAAATTGAAACTTAAAACTAAATATGATATGAAAATTATTCATTATAATAATTCAAATTTATGTCGGGTATGTCTCCTAACCGTCAGTCAAATTTAAGCTAAAGTATGTAAATTAATGAATATTTATTGCATGTTCCATCAAAACGACGTATAATTCTGTCAGTTGTGATGATTTGGGTAATGAGAATTTAATATCCTTCCTAACTTTGATAATTTAATGATTTTATTAAGTGCTAAAACCAGCTATAGTGTATAAAATCAGCGGAATCATCTACTCAATGATTGACGATGTAGTTTTGGTCATTTAGATAATAAACTGTTAGAAATCTACACTTGTCATGAAATTTTATCCTTTTTTAATCAAAAGTTGGATATTTACATACACAAATAATTTAAACACTTTTTTGTTTACCTATCCTAATATCATGTGAATAATACTTCTCAGATTTTTGTCAAGTGGAAACAATACATCGGTAGTCTCTGAATTGTAGAACTGTTGGTAAATTTTGTTGCGTTGGTTACGGGTTTTCATATTACTGCGAGTTGCATTAAATAAATATGTAATTGTGCAGTATAAAATTACTGTGTCAGTATTTGATTAGTGAAAAAATAATTTTGGCCACTCTTTTTTCATCTCAGAATGTTTTCACAGAAAGAAGAAAATATAAAGAGGATTTGTAGTAAGCTTGTTTTCTTCTTTGATATCTCGCGTCCACATTGAAGCGGAGATACATTTTTCCTTGACAAATCGATTGCCATTGCCATATTTATATCACTTTTTAAGTCACCAAGATTTTATATAGACAACACCATATCTCAGCTCACACCAAAATTGATTTATACGAGCTATATGGTCATTCCATTAATGAACCACTTACGAACGGCTCTGTGCAAACCAAGTGTCTAACTGAAAGACGTTTTCACTAATTAAACCAGTTCAGAGCGATGCTGTTTCATTTCTGTGCACACCAGAGGCAGCGAGACCAAAACTTTAATCCGGAATGAAAAAAACTTGAAAGAAACGCGATTATATTAATCACAACTATACTACAATAATGTGAAACTACCTATAGTATCTTCAAAATTGTCTTTCTTTCATTTTCATATCATAAGGTTGTATACTTGAAACACAATCACATGCACACCGTACCCCATTAATACAGAGTTAACATATTTAAACCAATACATACTAGATATTGTCTAAACATAGTGCTTACACGTTTAAATTCCATAACATGCTTCGTATTGTCTTAATTTTTTTTCAATAGTTTATAACCTTTTAAAAAAGTTGAAATTTCCTGTTAAGATACATGCCATTGTTAATTGTTAATTTTTCATTGTCATATTTTGAATAAAATATTATTCCTTTTGCTCATTGTCTTGTTTTCTCTAAGAGTACAATGGACTTAAGTTCAAGTAACGGTAAAACTACTGCTAAGTGCGATGAACCCTGGGTTTTTTTTATAGTACGGTAGTGTTTATAAAATTATCCCACTAAAGTCTTCAAGGGTTAATTACAATAATCATAAATCTACCCAATATGAAAAAAGTAGAGTTGATCGTTAGCAGATAGCAAATTATTATGGCAACGTTAGTCAGGTTTTATTTATCTTTCGGGTTTCTTTGAAATATCATTGCGACATTGCAGTTTATTTTGTTTATATAAAACATGCAAGTGCTTAAATGAGTTATTTGAATAATGAAATAAATGAATTTTTAGCCATTTCAATATGATCAGTGTCTCACATGACTATTTATCCCTATGTGAAGTTATTACTGGTATTGACTGGGTAGCACAATATAGTTGGTGGTATTGAAACGCTGATAAAAAATACAACCACTTCAATATGATTTTGCAATGAAATAAAAATGCTTCAGGTACGCTCATAATTGTTTTTTTTTTTATTTATTTATCGTATATTATTCCAAACTAAGTGTTTCAAAAAAAATTTATGATTTCAACAAATACGTACTAATTGACATTCGGTAATTAAAAACGAGCAATTGGAACGAGTTGTTCTTTAAGAGAATTTTATATAGCTTAGAGGCATAGTCTTTGGGTACATTAACGATAAATTGAGCGGAAAAGTGTCACATTTTCCTTATTGTTGATTAGAATTTAAAAGATATGATTATTGAATTGCACGCGGTGGGCCAGAATCAATCATTGTTGTTCCTATAATTTGAGTTAAACTTTAATGGTGAATAAAATAGCACATCCCATCTTTTAACATAAACGTTTGATGTTAAGATTTAAAGAACAATTTTAAAATCATAGAATGGAAATAAATATGTTGGTCGTGTTACATAATGCACTTCAGACCAGAAACCTTAAGGTCTTTGATCAATTGGCTGTATCGCTTTCAAAAGGGCAATCAAATTCAATGAAACAGCTCAATTTTCAATTATTGAAATATGATTGATATTTTTTTTATAATTTGCCTGCATTTTTGTGCAGTTCGAATAAATAAATCATATAATTATTACTTCTGTAAGCGACTGCTGCGTGTAAATTGTCAGAGTATTACAAAGGAAATCATCATCCTACCCAAAGCGCGGACAAAACCATTAAACCAAAAATAAGAATTCCTCTTAAATCTATGAGAATTAAATAGCGTATGGTTTGTTCTGAATAAAATTATGTTTATTTTATATGCAATGAATAGACATAAATTGTCCATGCGCCCATCTGCAGAAATCCATTTGACTGCACGCTTAAATTTTGATTTAGATATCTAAATACCGAACGTACTTTATTTAATTTCTGTATATGACAAGTTCGACAACTTATGTCTCTTCATTGCAGGAAGACCATATAGAGTCAAAGAGGTTTAAAAACTGATAGAGAACAAATGACCAAATCAGATTTTAATAGACAACCAAAATCAGCTAAGGACAGAGCTTTGCATGAGAGAGATACTTCTTAGTTTTAATAAAATTTACAAAAATTTAGACATTACAAATTTCCGACAAAAATTGGCTTTCGGGTCAGCACCGATGTACTGATAATTTTCAGTTATGATTACAATAACCCTATTAATATTTATAAGAAAATAAGTGGTTCTCGTTTAGGAGCATTACAAAATTTTATTAGAAAATAAGTGGTTCTCGTTTAGGAGCATTACAAAAAGAAATCAGAAAAGTTTAGGGGAAACAAATCATAATATAAGCTACCAAATAAATAAGTACAAAGCAAAATATTATCATTATTATATAAAAGACATCACAAAAGCAATTAAGACGATAGTGAATCATTAGTATTCGTTCAAACAGTAAATCATCGTTTTAAAGATACATCGTACACAATCTCAGTTTTGTGTTTAAAGTCAGTGGATAGCAGGATTGGGAGCTTTCTCCTCTGGACAGACAAATGCTATCCTTTGAACGTTACTGCACTACTACAAATGTATTCAGAAAATAAAGCACTGGATTTTTTATGTCGCTTTTAGTCTTGAATTTGAATAATGAATACCAGCAGGGGATATGTGAAATAGTTCTCATAAAATTGGAATTATTAGTTTTTCATTAATTCTTATTTTCTAAAAAAAAAAACAAAAAAAAAACAACCTATTTTTAGCTATAAGGTAACATTTACTTCAGGCTTTGGGAATTATCTGATGATTGGTTTAGCCAAAATACAAGGAAAATATTGAAATTTTCAAACTTTCTTTAGAAGTATTGCGTTTAATTATTGTGAATTTAAATAAAACATAAAAGAACTTAGTGGGAAATTCTTGTACCTGTCGCTATAGTGAATATGAGAAAAACTACCACAATCAAAAACAACATTTGCACGAAAGTTTAAAATAATAATATTAAAATATGTAGTGATACAAGGAAATATGACAGACAAGCTTAACTACTTGGCTGATGAATACTCTCAAACCCCCACCCCGATGAAGACCATTTCCTGCAATTTACTCGATGAGCGCCCTGTGATTGTTAACATATTGTGTCTTCTATATGAGACTTTTTTGGACAATGGATGACAGCGGTTGTATAAACACTTTGTCAGTTAATTTTGCGTGCTTTGATTACCCGCATCCATGGATAATGAAGAGCATGGTAGAAGCGTTGTTCAACAATTAGCAATGAATTTCTCTCCAACTGGTGTTAAGGGTCGGTTTTGAACTTACTATGAGTTATGAGCGCACCTCAATGTTGAAGGCCTCATGGTGACTTTAAGATGAAGAACAATAACAAAAGCATTGTTCCATTGCTTGTTTCACAGCGTATTTGTAGTGACTTTGTCTCATATATTCTTTCATTGTAAATGTATGAGAACATTTATCTATGGCTTAGAAGTATAAATTCAGAAATTCAAAATCCTTGCCATCGTTCAGGCCTTGATAAAAAAATGTTTCAATAGCATTGCACAGAGAGTGACAGTGAAATCTGTTGAAATTTTGATACCTAAATGCAACAACAATGAAAGGTGCCAACATTTGTTTCATCTTTACCGCACTGACCTGGGCCACTGACAGCTCGCCATGTGGAAATGATTTTGACTGATCTGTTCTCCAAATTTTTAAATTTTTAATCTTTTTAATACAGTGAAACCTGTCTAAATCGAACCCCTCTGGGACTGAAAAATTTGTTCGGTTTAGACAGGTGTTCGGTTTACACAGGTTCAAAATATAAAGAAATAGATAGAAAAGTTCTTCACATTGTGTTTGGTTTAGACAGGTTTCCGGTTTAAGCAGGGTTCGGTTTAGACAGGTTTCACTGTATGTGGAGTTGATATTATCATATGATGCATAGGAATTAACAAAATAGCGAAGTTACTGTAAAATTAGTTATGCCATTTCGACAACTTCTTTCTGTTCTGTGCAGAACAAACTAAAAAACTAAAATATTTGGATGGCCATAAACGAGAAATTTGAAAATTCGTAAAATTTGATAGAGCACAAATATCCAAACAGATCAAATAGAAAAAAAACAGCAAAGGAAAAAGATTTTCACGGGGGGGGGGGGGGGGGGNTTGCAAAATTTTCTAAAATTTAGATATTGCAAGCTTACAGTTAAAATCTGTCAGTGAATACTCTCGGGAACTAACAGTCTACCAGCAGAGGCATCGGCCCAGTGGTAAAAATAACAAATTACTGAACTTTTTTACTGCAGACTTTTGATAATCATTGTTTTTACGTTTGTTTAAAATTTTTATTTGGGCATTAAATGTCCAATGAAATGCCAAGTTCTTTTGATGGTATCTCTTCTTTAAATCATTTTTGTTTTATTTTTTGTTTATTTATTATTTTTTTTAATTCCAAAATATTTTAGTACTTATGCTGAAGGAGTAACCCTTCAGATGTACAATCATATCAATTGAACTGATTTTAAAGAGCTCATTTTTTAAGTAATTAATAAAGTATGAAAACAAAGACATTTGTTTTTGTGCTGTATGTTTATAGTTTTTTTCGGAAGCTGTATTAAAAAAACATCACTAGCATTGCAATTGATGTTCTACTTTAAATGGCCATTTAGTCAGTTTAAGGTATCTCTTGTACAGAACAAGCATACAAATATAGAAAAACCTGACTCAAAACTTCTTCATAACCAATTTGAAACAATTTTACGAAAAGGGTATTTAGGTTGTTTTGTACCTATTATCTCCTAAACATTGTCTTGCTTCTCTTCTAAATGTCATACATTTAAATTGAAGAAACATTTAGTCCAGTTAGCCATTTCGACAATTAACGTCTCTTCAGGGAAGATACGAACAAATTTTGAAAGACGAAAAACAAAAACATATGAAAGTGCTTTAAGAAAACTCATAAGCCTATAAGAAACTTCCAAAATAGTTTTGCAACAGGGAGATACCTTATTTTATGAAAATTAATCATAGATATTGTAACTTTATAAATGATGGATTTCTCTGTTAATACCGAAGTACTGGATCACTGAGTTCTTGATACTTAGGAGATACTTTACGAGAAAATCAGTCCACTAGAAAAGCTATTGACCAAGTGGCATTAAAAGTAAAACTCGACAAATTTTATGATAATTTAATTTACATTGCCATTGCAAAATCACCAAAAAATCGATATAAAGCAGATACATGTATAGTAATCAAAACAAAGTTGTGAAATAATAAATTTGAAAATTTAAGTGAACAAAGTTTCTGCAGCTCACTATTTTTACAATTTATGTTATTAAGTCTAGATAATGAACAATAAAAGGTTATTGAGTAAATGCACATGAGACAAAGTCTCTACAAATACACAGTAAAACCAAGCAATATAAAACGCTTTTATTGTTGTTCTTCATCTTGAAGTCGCTATGAGGCCTTCGACAATGGGCTTAACTCATACCTCATAGTAAGTTCGAGACGGCCCGCAGAACCTGTTTGGACAGCATTTATTGCTAAATGCTGAGCAAGTGATCCGTCTGTTTATAAACGACAATCGAGGGACAACGGTAACATCGGAAACACCAAGAAACAAGGACACAATATGAGTACGGGACAGAAAAGAAGACTAGAATTCAAAAGATGTTTTATTTATGATAATTTGTTAATTGCAATCAACCTAAAGGTCGTAAAATATACAGTGTTTTGTATATACATTGAAGATAAGGATACGCGTAGAAGTATTAAATTGGTGATTTCGAAAACAGAATCATTTTGTTAAATATTCTACGGCAGTGAAATTTCTGTTTAATATTAAGACTATAAACAAAAATCACGGAAACAAAGGTCTATAATTTTATGGCACATATCAGCGGAAAAAGAACAATAAACTCACCTTTCAAAATATAGTCAACAACGACCGCGTCTTCTTCTTTACACGCTATAGCATCTAGAGTCAATGACGTCATGGGATAATTTGTCAAGTATTCCGGCATATTATCGGTTGCTGAAAGTAAATGAGTGAAGTAGTGATATGTGATCTATTCGAAAACTGATAATATCAGAATTATTTAACTTTCCATTTTTGATATCAAAAGAACTATCATGGACCTGTAGATCAGCATTTGTCTCTAAAAATAAGGTGATTTTTATCAAAATATGTCGTATAAAGAAACTGACCAAATTATGTGTCTTCGCAAATCTTATCGTATAAAGACATTGGCTCCGTCAAAACTTATCGTGTAAAGAAAGTGGCCAAAATCATGTGGCTCCATCAAAACTACTGTATAAAGATAGTGGCCAATATCATGTAGTATCGTTTAAACAAATCGAATAAAGATCTAACTACAATTAAGTGATTCCGTCAAACCTGTCGTATAAAGAAATTGCTGTTATTCAATATTCTTGTTAGAAACAATGATTAGAAGAAAAAAAACAAGCGTCTATTATAGATATGTTGTTCTATGAGTGACACTTATGAGTACAACTGTTTAAATCATACGATTGTATTTACTTAACTAGTTAACTCTTATTTGCTTGTCAATATAGTTGTGTTTAACTACTAGAAGAAACGTCGACAGAAACAAAAGAACTGCACCTTCAACCAAATATTGTACTAATGCCTGTCAAGACAAAACACAGTTAAGATGGAATACGTAAGAAATTTGCATTAGAAAAGTATACAAATTATCAAATAGGATAACTGAAAAACCAATTATCTAAATTATCTAAATATATGATATTATAAACATGTTTTCATAAAGTATCTAGTGAACTTATAATAATACTTCTTTATTCAAAATTTGAATAAAAAATTACTGTTTTCGTTGATCATTTGACCAAAGTACAATCTTCTGTTTCAGTGATGTATTGTACATGATGGTAATAACATATCACCGAAGATTTTCAGAAGCCAAAATAATCGGGGCAAAGGCAAGTAAGTGGAATACATCGGCAAACGAATAACGAAGCAAGAACGAGAAAAGGGTTAATTCTAAAATCATAAATCCAAAATCACGGCAATTCACATCAACACGAATTGAGACAGTATGACAAAGACAAAATTTATTAATAAATGCCAGTTAAAACAGTGTAAGATATGACTGAATTGGTCTAGAATTTTTTATTTCATATCATTGACCGTAAATCCTTTTTGTTGGTATAGGTTCTCGGAAAATATACAGAATACTGACATCTCAGATTTGAAAGTAAAACTTACTATCTTGCTAGTGTAAGATTTTTCACAACATTGTTCATAGTATTTATTGTCCTAATAAGCGTAAAGTTTTAAACATCTTTTGTTTTTTCGATTTTTAGTAAAAGAAATTAATCTGCAAACAAAAAAACGTCAAAACCACTTTCAACAACACTATAGATATCGTATTATTTGATTAGTTTTAAAAGACACGTGATAACAAGATCATGGACAGCCTTCATAATTTGTCAAAACCTTTTTATTGCTGTTCTCTCTCCCTATCTCTCTCCCGCTTTCTCTCCATAAATAAATAAATATACATATCTTGGTGTATATGTTGTGTACTTTGAATAACCTTGCATTGTAATTTAAGAAAAAATAAATGAAATTACTGTATATGGAATGATTCCTTATCACTGAAAGTATACTAAGTTCTACTTACAAATTCTGGAGGCTCGAGTTAGAACCTCGTGTCAATGAATGATATTTAATTTTCACACCAATACGTTTTGTAAATACTATGTGTAACTTTATCCAATGAAAACATTTTCAAAATTCAATACCAGATATCGACAAATCTCAACAAAAGTGACATCCACAGTCGAGCCCTCCCCTTACATCAGCTCGATATGCTCTACCGATTTTTTTTAAATAGTCATAATGAATTTAAACGTTTGAAATGCTATTCTGGCGATGACATGGGTAATTGAGTGTTAAGAAATAGTCAATGCACAGATAGTTCTTTAAAATACAACTAAGTGATGATTAAATCTCTTTTTCAAAATTTTTGGTTTTTTTTGTTAAAATGTCTTTAAAGTGAATATGACTGTGCTGTTTCATATAAATATAATGCTTGCTGAAATGTTGTTCCTCATTTATAAATTTCTATACTTACATGTAAATACAGGGCATCTATTTTTCAGCACAAAAAAATCGTGCCATATATATTTCAAAACACTGGAGACTGCAATCGCATGTAATAGAATTGTAAACTAGGTACATTAATTAATAAAAATGCAGGTCTTTTATTTAAATCGATTGTAAATTACATTCTAAAAATCGTCAGAGTCAGACTGATGGATTCGACTTGGTGGATTCGAATTGGTGGATTTGATTTGGTGGATTCGACTTGGTGGATTCGATTTGGTGGATTCGAATCTCCAACTCCTTGTAGAAATTTGACCCAAGGGCTGAACATGTTAGTCAGAGGTCATATCTATTAGAATAAAAATGCCCCCACAGAAGGTTCCTCAATATCCTATTTGTAATTATTCGCTCAAAAAGAAACATTAAGTAATGATTTGGGAAATACTACTTAATAAAGTAAACAGATGTATAAAGTCCCTAATGGAAAATTTTGAAGTTTCCGTCCGAACTCTGATTTAAGATTCGTCTTTTTACTTAATACTAGGATGATCATTTAACTGTCTACGATCTTTCAGAGCGACTGCTGTTGAGCTGCTACCGGACACCACCGCAATGGAAAAGGTGTTTGCGCGCCATAATACCGGTTTGAATAACATTTTAGCCAAAATTTCGAATATTTTGGGCATGGGACTGATTTCTTTATCAACAATTTTTTACTGATTGTATGAGAATATAGAATAAAGAATATATAGATATACCCGAGGAGTATCTTTTCTGATGCATCATATATTTTGACTTTAGTCCTTGGCAGATACGCGTGAATTCCAGATGCTTCAATAATTAGATTTCCTCAACTCGGAACTTTATTTGATATAGCATATATTTTAACTTTTTAATTATTCTTTAAATCCATCCACCCAAAAAATAAATTTTCTTTGGTAGTTTCTTCTTATATTCAGTATTTTACTTTATTTTTCGCAACAATCACCAACAGTTATCGCTTTTAGGCAGAAATATTAACATCTTATATTTTGCTTTATTTTTCTGAGAATTATTTTGATAATTTTCAGAAAAGTGAAGGGGAAATGAAAACTTGATTGGTTAAAACATTTAGTTGTAACAGTGAGTTCAATATTTAGTTATTAGTTGATATGACATACAAAAATCCTCAAATTGCAAAGTCACGAACAAGACAATGGCTCTTATTTTTTCATTGCTTTCATCCTCAAAATTCTTTAAGGGCTCGTTCAGCCTCATAGAACAAAGGATGCCAAACCTTTCAATTTCTATAATAGACACATTGATGATGTTCTTTCCATTATTAATGCATCTTAAGCTAAATGATTCCCATAAATATACATAGCTCCTTGTTTGACTTACCAATTAATTTGACGAAAATGTTCATAAAGTCCTCCTTCAAAAGGGACAACTTATATTCAATTTCAAGTGACACTTTCCCTAACATGGAGAGTATATTTCACAGCTGATTCGGTACGCAAGAGCTAGTTCCAATTATTTGGGCTTTTTCATTCGGAATAGTTATTTCAAAAGAAAAAATCTGTCTTGTAGATGTTCAAAAAAAAGTTCTCGATAGATATCATATCCTTCTGGAAAAACGTTGAAAGTCCCAACTATGATTCAACGAAGATTATTTTAATTTTACTTTGTACTGGGATGAATATTTCTTTTCAAATGTTTACGACCTTCAATAGCATTTGTCAATGAGTTGCTACCGGACACTATAGACGGGGATGTTTGGTGCGCCATCAAACTTGTTTAACTTATCATTTTCGTTTTAAATGCCTGAACCAAGTTAGGATCATTTCGATTTTCCGGTGGTCAGTTTTGCTCATGCTTTGTCCTTTTGTTATTTTGATTTTAGCTCCTCTCAAATCTGTCTGGTAATGTTGTTATTTCCCTTATTTATTTTTTAAATGAATTGAATTACATCAACTGATTACAAAGCAGCATAATGAGTATACAAATGTCAATCATCCAAGGTTAAACCTCAAGGTCTCTAATTTAGACAAACCTGCATTAGTGGGTTGGCACATTAATAATAAACACTATATACTGTGCTGCTCGATTTCTGTTACATGAAGACTTTTTTCAAGTCCCTATATCCTAACTAAATTCACAAATACTTTTTGGTGGAATTAGAGCTTTGCTTCAACTACCGAATAGGCAAGTACTCTGCTGACAGACGCAACTCTTCTGCGTGTAGACCCCTAGCTACCATTACTACCTTGTCCTTTACTGAGTCTCTCTGCTTGATGTCATATCCCCTAAAAAGTACTCCAGAATCTCTCTACTGAATGACATATCCTCTAAAAAGTACTCCAGAATCTCTCTGCTGAGCGCCATATCCTCTACAAATTAGTACAGAATTTCTCTGCTGGATGTCATATCCCCTACACAGTTACTCCAGAATCTGTCTGCTGGATGCAATTTCATCTCCAGAGTACTCCACAATCTCTCTGCTGAATGCCATATCCCCTAAAAAGTACTCCAGAATCTCTCTGCTGGATGCACTATCATCTCCACAGTACTCCAGAATCTCTCTGCTGAACGCCATATCCTCTACAAATTAGTACAGAATTTCTCTGCTGGATGTCATATCCCCTACACAGTACTCCAGAATCTGTCTGCTGGATGCAATTTCATCTCCACAGTACTCCACAATCTCTCTGCTGAATGCCATATCCCCTAAAAAGTACTCCAGAATCTCTCTGCTGGATGCAATATCATCTCCACAGTACTCCACAATCTCTCTGCTGAATGCCATATCCCCTAAAAAGTACTCCAGAATCTCTCTGCTGAATTCCATATCCTCTACAAATTACTACAGAATTTCTCTGCTGGATGTCATATCCCGAACACAGTACTCCAGAATCTCTCTGCTGGATGCAATATCATCTACAAAGTACTCCACAATCTCTCCGCTGGATGCCATATTCCCTACAAAGTACTCCAGAATCTATCTGCTGGATGCCATATCATCTACAAAATACTCCACAATCTATCTGCTGCATGCCATATCATCTACAAAATACTCCACAATCTATGCTGGATGCCATATCTCCTACTAAGTACTCCAGAATTTCTCTGCTGGATGCCATATCCCCTACAAAGTACTCCAGAATCTCTCTGCTGAATGCCATATCCCTACAAAGTACTCCAGAATCTCTCTGCTGAATGCCATACCCGTACAAAGTACTCCAGAATCTCTCTGCTGAATGCCATACCCTACAAAGTACTCCAGAATCTCTCTGCTGAATGCCATACCCTACAAAGTACTCCAGAATCTCTCTGCTGGATGCAACATCCCTTACAAAGTACTCCAGAATCTCTCTGCTGGATGCAACATCCCTTACAAAGTACTCCAGAATCTCTCTGTTGGATGCCATATCCCCTACAAAGCACTCCAGAATCTCTTTGTTGGATGTCAAATCGCTTACAAAGAACTCCAGAATCTCTATCTTCATAGTTGAAGAATTTTAGTTACTATATCATGTACTCATTTCTCAAGTACGTTGTAATATTAGTCTATTGTACTATCAGGTTGTTTTATGCTAGAAGCATTTCTCTTGTAAGCTAGGCAATATCTCCTTCGTATAAAGCTCTATCTTAAGCTACCATTGCCGTTACTTTCATATGTTTTCTTTGAATTCTTTAATGAGTTTCAATGTTTGGTCTATAAAAGGCTAGCTTTTTAGCTGCACTGAAAATATGTTTGTTGGCCTCCTACAGAAATAAACTGACAATGATTTCTGTATTTTGTTGTTTTAGTACCATTGGTTTGATGCCAATGCAAATAGACTAATAGTTCTCAATGGTTTACGCTAGCTTATTCTCTAAGTACTTCAGTGTTGACCCGACAACCGATCCAACATCTTACGTTTTTAAATTTAAATAAAATTATTATCCCATGATTCAAACCTCCGTCTTTAGCTGAAATTTGAGTCCATTTTGGTTATTTGTTCTGTCAGATCTTCCATATGTTTGGATTCTTGGTCTTCCAACTATTTGATTTTATCGACACTGAAGAGACAGAAGTTGTCGATATGACCTCCTGAGGCACTAAAACTAACCGTAATTGAGGTATTTTTTTGTTTGATTACTCGAAAATAAGAGGTCTTAACAGTTTTTAGCGGGATTTCTGGATACTTACGGGAGTGAGCACTACCTGATACTAGTATATAGAAAATGTATGGTTTTGTCAATAAATTACAAAATACCGAAGTTACTGTTATTTTAGTTCTGGTAGAATTCTATATACCAAAATATGTGTTAAATCTGAAAGAGAACAAATTAAATTAACAGTGACAGGATATGGAGTAAATGCACATGAGATAAAGTGATACCTGACAAAAACCAAACCACGGAAAAACGCTTTATTGAGTCTTCTTTTCAGAAATATTATCATCTTATGTCAATTCTTGATCCCACATGTTTTATATGATAGTATTTTAACAAAGTAATGAGAACCGAATCGTCAGTCAAACAAATAATCCAACAACCTACACAAAGGCAACCTGAATTCCATAGAAACAGGAAAGAGGTCAGCTGTTTGAAAGAATGAAAATCCTACATTCCTTCGTAAGAATGCATGTTTTGTTTGATTGGGTCGACATCTCTCAAACGGAGAGGGCATATCAATGACTGGAAGAGGAAATTTCTACACGTGTTTATCGGAAGGGAAAAGCATTCTTTGATTTTTCAAAAAGACTTAATGTATCTGTAATCGCTAGTTAACCCGACTTGACTTGCACTCGTTTGTAAACATTTCCTGCCAGATGCTTTCAACCGGCAGCTGCAGATACCTTTTTTGCCATCTCAACATCTTATTAAGATCATCTGATTTGGCAAGCGTGATGACACAACTGAAATATTTGAGTTTAAAGACTTTGTTTCCAGTCTTCGATAAATTTATACAACAGACACATAAATTGCCAGCCTTTGCACAACTGCATAGTAAAAATGGTAGTTGTCTGCTAAATCATGAACTGTTACAAAATCACCACTTTTTTCCAAAACCTGTTTTCTCGCGATTACAGATATTTCGGGATAATAACAAAATTACCGAACAGAGTTGTCCAGAGCCAAAATCCATGTGACAAAGAGACAAATCAGGTGGAAACCACCGAAAAATTGTCGAACGAAATGGTACTGACTTGGTACAGGAATTTCAAAAGAAATTGTGGTATCAACCGGTTTTATAGCATAAAAAACCTCCCCTTCCATTGCGGTAGTGTATGGAAGCAACTTAACAACAATTGTCATTGAAAGGTTGAGACAGTTGAAAGAAATGATCATCTCAGTAATAAGTAAAAAAAGAATCTTTAATCAGAGGTCGGAGCGAAACTTCATATTTTTCCACAAGGGACTGACATCTGTAATATAACTTTTTTAATGATCGTATGAAACGGAATTTGTGTCTTTTTTTAAGTCTTGATTAATAAGACGGTCACGGAGATAACTATGTCTGATGAGAAAGTCCGTATACTTTGTGCTAGTTCTCGCGTAACGAAGTAACTGTTAAACATGCACTCCGTAAGCAGGAGAAACTGGAATATTACCGTTTATGTTAGGAAAATTGATAATCTTGCAATTAAAATCGTCGGTTTTGTCGTAAATTTTAGTACTGAGATGACTGAAAATCGAGATGCAAGTCCCAAATAGATGTAGATCTTGAGGTTTCTTTCGTTTCCTTTATCTCTTGTTCTGGCGGATGTATTAATAAATGGGATCCATTTAGTAAAGGATGCAAAATTGATGAAAAGAACATAAAAAATATATCTGTAAATGAGATTGAAGTATCTAGCATCTTTTATGATCTTTTACGAGTCCCTGAAGAAATTCTATCTCGGAAGAATATAAAAACAAGTCTGCGTGTGGAGGAGCACAATTAGGCCCATTGGTATGCCAACTTGCTGTTGATAAATGGCCCCCTCAAATGTGACAAATATATTATCAGTTAGAAAATCAAGCATTCTGCACACCTGTTTTTCATTGTAGCATTCTTTCGCTTTTTATTTGTTTTTTAAGGTGGATTTATAACCTAATACAACATTTTATTTAATTTTT
>MJUU01038042.1:0-27265 GCA_002080025.1 Modiolus philippinarum
AAACCCACCAGACACTATTAATATGCTAAGAGAGATTCAGAATATCTTTTATATTGTTTTCTATGGAATGGAAAACCAGATGAACGAAAGTTATGAGTTCCAAATATTGTGGATGCCCTACATTTTACTTTTTAGCTCACCTCACGAAGTGAGGGTGGCTTATGTGATACCCCTAGTGTCCGCGTCGGCGTCGGCGTCCGGTTAGGAAGACTGGTTAAGGTCCATTCCTGCTTACTGACATGCCCCACATCAACCATATTGGTATGCCTGATGCATTTTGGGAAGACGACTGGAATGCATGCTTCGGATGCTGTCTCTGACCTACATTTTACGCATGAGCGACTTGGTTAGGTAGAATGGTTAAAGTCCATTCCCGCTTACTGATATGGCCCACATCAACCATACTGGTATGTATGATGCATTTTGTGATGACAACAACAATGCATGCTTCGGATGCTGTCTCTGACCTAAATTTTACGCATGAGCGACTTGGTTACGTAGAATGGTTAAAGTCCATTCCCGCTTACTGACATGGCCCACATCTACCATATTGGTATGTGTGATGCATTTTGGATGACAACAACATTGCATGCTTCGGAAGCTGTCTCTGACCTACATTTTACGCTTGAGCGACTTGGTTAGGTAGAATGGTTAAAGTCCATTCCCGCTAACTGACTTGGCCCACATCAACCATATTGGTATGTATGATGCATTTTGGGATGAGGGCTGGAATGCATGCTTCGGATGCTGTCTCTGACCTACATTTTACGCATGAGCGACTTGGTTAGGTAGAATGGTTAAAGTCCATTCCCGCTAACTGACATGGCCCACATCAACCATACTGGTATGTATGATGTGTTTTGGGATGACAACAAAAATGCATGCTTCGGATACTGTCTCTGACATACATTTTATGCATGAGAGACTTGGTTAGGTAGAATGGTTAAAGTCCATTCCCGCTTACTGACATGGACCACATTAACCATACTGGTATGCATGCTGCGTTTTGGGATGACAACAACAATGCATGCTTCGGATGCTGTCTCTGACCTACATTTTACGCATGAGCGACTTGGTTAGGTAGAATGGTTAAAGTCCATTCCCGCTTACTGACATGGACCACATTAACCATACTGGTATGCATGATGCGTTTTGGGATGACAACAACAATGCATGCTTCGGATGATGTCACTGACCTACATTTTACACATGACTGAATCTGTTTAAACAAATGATTATAGTCCATTCCTGGTTATTGACATGTGCAACATGTGACTATGCTGTGCAACGAGGTGAGCTTAGGAGGCTGTGGCTGCTTTCTTAAGTGAGAATGTCTTGGTCAACCACAAACTTTTGCTGCTATGCATGCAACATTCAAAAATTTGTTAAAAACTTTGATGACAGATGAACAGATGTAATAAAAAAGGAGGATGGACATTAGGGAGCTTTGAAACCGAGGACAGAACAGAAAGTAATCAAGTAAGTAAACAAGTGAATCAAATACTACAAAAACAGGAAATTAAAATGTCTTATAACAAGACAAGAACAAAAGTTGTGGTAACAAGGGAGAAGTTGTATTGACAAGCTTTGATAACAACAGAATACCGAAGCTACTGTGAAGTTTGGTTCCTGAATATAGCCATTTCGACAACTTATGTCTCATCAGTGCAGATTAAATCAAAACATTAGGATATCAATTTAACGAAATTTGCGATAAAGCTGATAGAGAACAAATTTCCAATAGGATCTGAATAGAAAGCCAAACTAAGCCAAGGACAGAACAATGTAAAAGGGAGACATGCATTCCTTAATTTTTAACAATTTTTTCTTCCATTTAGATATTGCTGTTTTAAAAATATAATCGGTTTTTCGGGCCATGCAGCACAGATACTTGTACTGGTAACTGGGTTGGTGAATACCCTGGTGGACTAACAGCACACCAACAGAGGTATCGGCCCAGTGGTACTGAGTCGTAAATAATAAAATTGTTATGATAACAGGTAAATAAGTCTTGTCCTGATGGAAATGTAGGAATACATTATAAAAAGATATCATAGCAAGAATACATAAAAGATTGTGAAAGAACTTTACTTACAAGAGTGAAAAGGTGTGGTGACAAAAACACATAACAAAATGTTGAAAGCTCTGACAACCAAGGAAGAACTGATGGCTAAAAGAAAGAATTAGGTCGGAAAAACAAATAATAAAAACTTGTGACAACAAAAGGAAGAAAAGTTGACGAAACATTTTGTTAAGAAAGACACTACCAATGGATAACAAAGGCAAGGACAAATCACGAAAATTAAAAAGAAAATGACACGTTACTAAGCTTTACTAGCAAGGCCAGTATAGAAGGGGAGAAGCTTTTATAACAAATGAAGAGCAGATGTTGAAAAGCATTGATAACAAAGATACAACAGAAAGTGAACAGCTTTGATAACAAAGATAACAAAGATACATCAGATTTTTAGTGAACAGCTTTGATAACAAAGATACATCAGATTTTTTAGTGAACAGCTTTGATAACAAAGATACAACAGAAAGTAAACAGCTATGATAACAAAGATACTACTGAAAGTGAACAGCTTTGATAACAAAGATACAACAGAATGTGAACAGCTTTGATAACAAAGATACAACAGAAAGTGAACAGCTTTGATAACAAAGATACAATAGAAAATGAACAGCTTTGATAACAAAGATACAACAGAAAGTGAACAGCTTTGATAACAAAGATACAATAGAAAGTGAACAGCTATGATAAGAAAGTGAAAAGCTTTAACAACTAATACAGCACTGCAAAAAGAAAACTATTATCACAGGGACATAATTGGTGCTTATGGAGGTATTAAACATGAAAAAAAACTAAAATAACAACTAAAATAACAAGGACAAAGAGCAGAATTTAATAAAGCATTTGATAAAAAAAACAGAATTTGTAGTGAAACTTTATGATAACAAGATAGATATCAGATTGTCGAAAGCTATGCTAACAATGAAAATAAACAGATGAAAACCTGGCATCATTAAGAAAAACTAAAAATATTTTGCTAGCAATATCCCCAACTTACAGCAGCTTGTAACCTGGACAGGTTTGAAACAGCATGCTATGTTATGGCATGATAATACAAAGACAAAGTTTCAAAAGTAAATCAATTACCTTTGCTTAAAAAATCAATTACAACTTACCCGATCATCATAATAATCAACTAGGTCAGGCACTAGAAAACACGAAGGGACTTTATAAACATAAGTGGATTATATAAATCGGATAATGGTTTTTATGAAATAAAAACGATGCGCTACGCTATGGAATAGCCTTGGATAGAAAATGGCTTATGATGTATTTGTATACTCAAACAGAGACATACAATTAATATATATGTAATTATATGTCTCCGACTCAAGTACTTCTTTGTAATTTCTTCTATTGGTCTGCACATGACTGTGATAAAACAGTCACTGATTCGATCAAACCTCTCATTTTTTGCCAACAGCAACTCAAAGTAGTTTCGTGCTTTTTTTTTGTCTTTGTTTTTGCATTCTCCAAGGGTGCTGTTTTTTTAATCTTTTATCCCTCAGCAGAGACAAACTTTATTAACTAAAATGTATACATGATGTATCGAAGCAGTGCATTTGTGTAAATGCTTTCTAGCAATTAATACTGGAAGTTAAAGAAATGAGCTTTTATAAAGTGGGAAAGTGGTTGTGAAATATGCATGACTTATATATATTTATAGATAGCCATTTATAAATATTACTATTTATGGACAGATCATATTATTTTGCACATTTACAGTTTGTCATAACTGCTTTATAATTATAATATTAAACAAATATTTGATTCTTTACCTCCGCCCGTTCCATTTTTTTTTTCAAGGCGTCAATATTTTTTTTTATTTCTTAATCACTATTGCTGCTTGCTTTGAACTTAGAATTTTCATAAATAGTTGCCATATAGTTATAAATCATTTATTAGTACAACTTTCGCTTAATAGGACACAAAGCTACATATGCAAGACAAGACAAGTTTATTAAAGCCTCAGGCACACTTAGTGTACATGAGGGCAATACAATAGAAGTACACATAATGTTAATGACAGTCCGTCGTCTGTCCGTCGTCCGTCCGCCCAATAACAATTACAAAAAAAAATCTTTTCTTTTGTAACCCTCAGCTAATTTTGGTCTTGAATGCTTGCTCAATTTATACTAAACTTTAGTGAAATGGTCACAAGTGCCAAGTTAGGTCCCTTTCCGACTTATATTTGATGACACAGTCTGCCAACCAAGATAGCCGCCCCAACAGAACTTAGTTTAATATAGCACCCAATGAGAATTTCATTAAAGAAACTTATTTTTCTAGAAATATTCACTAAATTGGAACCAGACTTTGATAGAATGGCCACTGACTCAATCCATTTTAGAATTGTATCCATTGACCCTATCTGCCAACCAAGATGGCCGTCTCAGCCGAATTGGTTTCAAAATAGGATGCTACTAGAAATTCATTTAAATAATCTGCTATTTCGAAACTACTTGCTGCGATTGATTCTACACACACAACTGGACCATGTACAGCTCGCTGATCACTCTTAGGTTAAATCACAATTTTGTAAAATGGTAAAACTGGAGAAATTAAATGTTGTTCTAGCGTATTTAATTCTTCAAAAGGAGCTTTATCCATTTCTAAATTATTTATCATTGCTGGAGAAGGTATAGCCTCCTTACACACATAAGAGTTACACGTTTTACACACAATATGCTTCTCTCCTTTTAAACATTTCTTTCAACCTCTCATCTTTTGCATTAAATTCTTTCTCGTGTACTTGGCTTCGAAACATAAACCTTTTCCAGCACACACAAATAAACACCGGTAGCTTTTTATTCTTCCGCAAAAAACGCATTTCTATCTCTTTCCACCTTTCGTTCTCCATTGCCTAAGTATCTCCACAAACTACAATCACGCTTTGTTTAACACAATTGAAAAGTCTTTTATAGTATTTGTATATTATTGATTATTGCACAATACCTCATCTTTATTTATTAACTTCTGGTTTTAAATTTATACATTACTGTTCTTATTCTTTTTATCATATCTATATTTATAAATCTGGCTAATCGATATATTGCAATACCAATCCCATCATCCTCTACAAACCTGTTCCCAGTACCACCTATAGTAAATGTTTATAATACTTTTCAACTTCTACAAGGAAACAGAAAAATTAAACCCCATCCCGTTTTATCAGGACGAAACTGGGGGCCATTTTGATTTTCGAGAATCTGAAATTCCTATTGGTCAATAGTCTTCTGTGCATGCGTTCTCCTAACTGCACAAGCGTACTCCTCACTTCCCCCAAGAACTATCTATATAGCTAGGCTATTCCATAGCCTAGCTAAATATAAAGTTGTTCCTCCCTCAAAATGTCTGAAAGACCATCCAAGAAAGTAAACATTTTGTGTTCCATAATGCGAAAACATGGAAATTGGTCCATTTTGCTCCCCAGTTCTAGAATGGGTTAGGCCTAACACCCAATTTTCTGTAGAAAGTTTTCCTGTCATTATGCTTAAATAATATAACCATTCGTACGAATTTAAATTTTTTTAAACAAAATGTTCACAGACGACGCAGACAGTGTCAGTGCAACACCATAATACGCCCCGAAAAGGTTTTGGCTGTATAAAGAGTTGTTTTAGGTTATACATATATACTACTCCAATTATTTCACAAGAACTGTACTCGCAAAACACACTATACAGAAAATATTTCTGAGTTAAGGTGTCTGTAGGGTGAAATTTTCTGTGTAGAAACATAATTGTATTATTGTTCAAAATATAAAATAAAATTTGGGGATCACCGTGCATCAAAGCGCAAAAACTGAAATTGAAATCTTCAGGATTTTACATAGATATGTTAGGGAAAATGATTATATGAGACAATAGCTTGAAAAATACATCATAGATTTTGTTCATTCATACATGTGTTTTGAAATCATTATAAAGTTTACTTATAAAAAAAAAAAAAAAATAGGGGTCACCGTTGAAATAAGAGAGATAAATTGCGAGATGTTAATTTGTCTAGTAATATATATGTTAAATTCTTTTACCAAATTATCTCCCTTGCATAATTTCCGTGTTCTGTAAATGAGGCTTGTTTGGGGGGGGGGGTCCCAATATCCCATATCCCAGTAAGTCTGGACTAAAATATCCCTTTTATATCCCATTAATTATTGGAATATCCCGTTTTTCATAATCAAAATATCCCATATCCCAGTACTATTCGTCTCAAATATCCCATATCCAATTAACAAAAGTTGTAAATATCCCGTATCCCAATATACCCTAAACAAGATACAAAAAATACCGATGTTGCACGGAAAACAGTAAATTTTAGTATGCTGTACACGTGTTTCAAGGAGTTACCTCTCATCAGCAGCATTAATATCAAATAATATGGAAAACCATAATCCAAAAGTTGTCACAAAAGAAGTACTCATTACCAAAAAAAACGAAATAGGAAACCAAATCAAGTACCAAGGACATCTACCGAGTGTCATACACAGAATGAAGCCTCAGTATTTTTAAGTGTTTAGAATTTTGATACAAACAGTAAATTTCTATAAAGCGCAAGGTAAAATTTTCATGTCAGACAAGTCTGACTATCAGGCTTGTGAATACCCTCGGAGACCTCTGGTCCACCAGCAGTGGCATCGGCCCAATGGTTCAAAATACAAAAAATACTGATGTTGCACGAAAAACAGTAAATTTTAGTATGCTGTACACGTGTTTCAAGGAGTTACCTCTCATCAGCAGCATTAATATCAAATAATATTGAAAGCCATAATCCAAAAGTTGTCACAAAAGAAGTACTCATTACCAAAAAAAAAAAAATCGAAATAGGAAACCAAATCCAGTACCAAGGACATCTACCGAGTGTCATACACGGAATGAAGCCTCGGTATTATTTTGATACAAACAGTAAATTTCTATAAAACGCAAGGTAAAATTTTCATGTCAGACAAGTCTGACTATCAGGCTTGTGAATATCCTCGGGGACCTCTGGTCCACCAGCAGTGGCATCGGCCCAATGGTTCAAAATACAAAAAATACCGATGTTGCACGAAGAACAGTAAATTTTAGTATGCTGTACACGTGTGTCAAGGAGTTACCTCTCATCAGCAGCATTAATATACAAGCCTCATAAATCAAGCAACAGATTTAAAGCTTGTGTGTTTCAGTTCACCTTTTTGAAATGAAAATGCTGTGAAAATGTTTAGGAATAATAATTTTAAATTCTTTGTTAATTTCTTTACATTTTAAATAACTATTTTGTTATTTTTTTTAATGAATGAAACCTAAATGAACATGTATTAGACAAAAATGGCGGAATAATACCACTGAGACACCTTAAGCCACGCTCCTATCCAGTGAATATTAACACCTAAATAATACTTACTGTAATCTTGGGATATTCTTCCCTAATTTTTGCTTCTGCTTCTTTCCATGGCTAATGAATAACAAAATTTTAATATAATCAATTACACTGATAATTATTCTAAATACTAGTATATATGGTTTATAAACAACATTTTAATATAAACTAGGGGCGACTGTTTTCGTAAACTTATGTCTCCCTTTCATATAACATTTTTTCAAAAGAAAATGCCAGAATATTCAAAAAACATTAGGAACGAAAATTTTATCTTAAGTCTAGATTAAAAGATGAAAAAGTGCTGGCCAGGAAAAAATTGAGTCATTTGACCTCAAGCTCAAAGGTCAAGGACAAATGAAGGTCACTATGGTATGCGACACACCTTCCATGATTATACACCCACATGCCAAAGTCTAGGTCAGAAGGTAAAAAAGTTCTGGCCCGGACATGCAAACAGCTACAAATTTCAGTAATGTGACCTAGAGGTCAAATGAAGATCAATATGGTACACGACTCAACTTCTAATGATGATACACCCACATGCCAAATATCTTAAATCTTGTTCAAAAAGAAGTTCTTGCAGGCATAAGCCAATTTAAGTAACTTGACCTCAAGGTCAAAGGTCAAGGTCACTATGATATGCAACACACGGTCTTATGATTATGCACCAACATGCCAAATATCTTCAGTCTAGGTCTAAATGTGCAGAAATTCTTGCCATCGAGCAAAAACTATTCTGTAATTTGAACTCAAGGTCAAGGTCACAATAATGCGCAACACAACCTCTAATGATAATACACCCACATGCCAAATATCTTAAGTCTAGGTCAGAAGATAAAAAAAAGTTCTGGCCCGGACAGGCCAACAGCTAAAACGTTAAGAAATTTTACCTCAACTCAAAGGTCAGAGTCACATGAAGGTCACTATGGTACACAACACATTTTCCACATGCCAAATATCTTAAATATAGGTCAAAAGATGACAAAGTTCTGGCCCAGACAGGCCAAAAGCTAACAATTTCAGTAATCTGGCCTCAAGGTCCACGGTCAAGGTCACATGAAGGTCACTATGATGTGCGATGCACTTTCTCATGATGATACACCCACGTGCCAAACAAGTCTAGGTTAATAGATGAAAAAGTTCTTGACCCGACAGGCCAACAGCTAAATATTTCAGTAATTTGACCTCAAGGTCAAAGGTCAAGGTAATATGAAGGTCACTATGGTGTGCAACACAACTTCTCATGATGATACACCAATAAACCAAATCAAATATCTTAAGTCTAGGTCAAAAGACAATAAAGGGCTACGCCGAGCGCAGCATGATACGACCGCAGCATGTCGACCACTGAAATTTGAACAAGCGTGATTTAAAGTGAATGTGGACACAGTTAAGAGCTTGACACAGTAAATAGATCGATACAATAAGGAACTTGACACAGTAATTAGCTGGACACAAACTAGGGAACATAAAACCACTGACAGATTTATATCAAGATATATTCAAAGAAAACAAGTAATTAGCTGCACACAAGCTAGGGAAAAACAAAAATTAACCCTTATAATTCCTTCTAAATATCTAAAATAGTAAGAGATATGTAAAATTGGTCAACATATTACTTTAACTATATGATAAGAGGAATCCGGAGAAAGGAACCCCATTAAAATCCAACACAAAAATATAAGATTTTACATATTTTGAAAATTGCAATTTCAGCCCTTTTGACCCTTGTAGCTTGGAAACGGTAAGAGCTACACCAAATCCATTGACATACTACTGAAAGCCTATATCAAGAGAAATCCAAAGAAAAAAATCCCATCGAAATCCAATGAAAAATGAAAATTTCACGCAATCTGCAAATTTGCAAATTTATCCCATTTGGCCCCTCATAGCTCGGAAAAGAAATATGTTGTCAAAAATCTGATGGTGCAGCTCTATATTCATTTTCAAAAGGAATCCATTGCAAAAAAATGCATCAAAATCGGACTAAAAATAAATAAAATGAAATTTTTGAAAATCACCCCTTTTGGGCCCCATTTATTTAGTCAACGGTACATGCCGCGTAAAATCCGTTGGCATACCTCCGATAGGAAATTTAATTAGGAACACATTGAAAGAAACCCCATCAAAATCCAATAAATAATAAATATTCTTCAGCCAAATATGTGAAAACACTAAATTTTGCCCTTTTTGGCCCCTTTTTTAAAAAACGGAAGGGGCCAAAATAACCAAAACCCACCAAACCCTTCCTTTTGTGCCAAGGAACACTGTCTTAAAATTTCATAAGGATTGGTCAACTGGAACTTAAGTTATTGACAAAAACTAAAGTGTCTACAGACGACGATTTACGACAACGACGACAACAACGACAACAACGACGACGACAGCGCCATACCATTATATGACCTCTAATTTTTTGCGGTCGTATAAAAAGTTATGGACCGGACACGATTGTATGAGAAGAAGAAGAAACAAAGGGTAAAACAATATGTCTCCCTTCGTTGAAGGGGAGACATAACAAATAACACTAAAAGTTACTCTAAATTGGAATAGGAGTATCAGTTGAAAATAGCGATAAACAGAAGAGGAATAAAAGTGCAACATGATAGAGGTATTGTATAAGTCGTATACGCCAAACTCAAAACATTGGTAATTTTGGTAACTTATAAAAGTAATTATACAAATGCATATACTTATGCAAATCATTTATCTATAGAAAATGCATATATCATCTTTCATTTGGCTGGTGTGATCTAAGTATGTCACTGGAGCATCACTCCCACAACACTTTTCTCTAAAGTTCATATATTTAAGACTTGCATGCTTGCTATGATTTTTTACGACTGTTGACATGAAAAGTGGGTATTAGCAAGTATAAATCCCCGAAGAGCACAAAGTACAGCTATAACGATACAGTCCTTAGCACATCAGTCTATCTTTAGGATGTATGATTTAACTTTGGTAACAGTAATGAGGAGCACCTAGAAAATCTTACCTTGTTTTGCAGAGGTTCAGACAACACAACAAAAAATGCTGTAGGCAAGTAATCCTTTTCAATGAGAAAAGTTGCACTGTTTTTAACATGTTATCTCTTAAGTAGGTGGACCCCGAGATGATATAGAAACGGGACCAAGTATTCCAGACTGCGGGGGTACAATCCCTCCAAAACTGGATGTCTGTGGTTGTGCGGGATGAATGAATACACAACCCATCTGTCGGATGAGATGTTGACTCAGGTCCACGTGTTGGGAGAAATGCCACGCTTCCTGCACATTAAAGAATCCTTATAGCAAACTATTTTTTGAGTGGTCCATAGGTTATCGGCTGCGAGGCTAAATTCCCCGCCCCTTTCGATTTCACCCTACTCTTCAAGTGGCAGTCAGAATTTCCCGTCCCATGGTCATTTCCAAAGTGCTTATTTATTGACAAACTTATTGTCGTCTTGATATAGCTGAAATATCCCTAGGAAGACGTTAAACAATATTCAAACAATCAATCTTAAGTAGGCGTAAATAAAGGCGCCTCAAAACAGACAGATGAAGATGTAAACTCCTCACTATCAACAACCCAGGTACCATATGATGATTATCAAAATTTGACTTCAACATCATCTGTTCACCAGATGCAGATTAATTCCCTCAACCGAGTTCCCAATATACAGAAATCTTCAATGTGTACAATGTAAAAGTCGTGTGTAGTTATATTCCTCCAGGCATATGGAGTGTAGAGTGTGTCAATAGCTCAATCGGCAGTACCATTTTTAATATAATCATTGCAATGACTTTGCCTTGCATGGGCCCTTGATTGGAATAAACAGATTCTTATCTTATGAAGAAGAAGCATTACTGCCTGGTGATTCCATCATTGATTGAGTCAACATACAAGATGACTTCAAGATGAAGAACAACAATATTCCAACGGTCCATTGCTAAGTATTTCCATGTATTTGTAGATTTTGTCTCATTTGCATTTACTCCAGATCCCTTCTTTGTTAATACAATCAATGAACTAGTTGTATGACGTTTGGTGAATTATATTCGGTCATGACAGTAACCAAATACAGCTGACGTTGGCCATTTGCGACTACTCAGACTCAGAGGCATGTGACTGTTGAGTCACTGTTTAAGCTTGAAAAATGGGATTAAGTACCGTGATGGATCCCATTAATCAGCAATGTCTGTAGGAAAGCAAACCTGTAAGCCACACCAGAACTTATGAGAGAGCTGATAAATTTAGGTAAAGTAATAACTATTAGTGGAAGAAAGCAAAGGGATAGAACTGTTGACTATACAATGCACACTTACACTGGTGGATTAGTACACCTAGAGAATGTTAAGAACGAAAAAGATATAGGGGTTACCATAGATAGTCACCTAAATTTCGAGAAACACATACAAAACCAAATCTTAATAAGAAGATTATTTAAATATTTGGATATGAAATCATTTTGTTTATTATACAAAGCACTTGTTAGACCCCACCTGGAATATGCCAGCAGCGTATGGAACCTATATAAAATGAAAGATATTGAGGCCATAGAAAATGTGCAGAGGAGAGCAACAAAAATGTTACCAGAAATGAAAAATCTATCATATGAAGAAAGACTGATAAAACTCAAATTACCAACATTGAGATATCGAAGATTAAGGGGCGATATGATGGAAACGTATAAGATAGTCACAGGGGTTTATGATAAAAGAGTCACACAAAATATGTTGCCACTAAACCAAAATGTTTATCAAAGAACTAGAGGGCATTCGTGTAAATTAAGCAAACATAGATCAAAGTTGGACATTAGAAAGTTTTTCTTTGCGAATAGGGTGGTAGACGACTGGAATAATTTACCAGAAGCTGTAGTGTCGGCAAAAAATGTAAAAATATTCGAGAATAGGCTTGACAAATACTGGGATGATCACCACTGGAAATTTAACTATACTAATATGGGTGATAGAACCGGAAGTAGACAAAAAATAGACATGGAAGAAATAGAGCCAAATATAGAGGAGCAATCTCAGCTCCTGCGTTTGGAAAAGACATAGGTAGACATAGGTAGGTAGGTAGATTTAAAGATGTTCATAGGTTCAGCCATTGCTTTTTTTCTAAAAAAAAGCAACTTGTATTGTGTATTTCTTATAAATTAAGAATGTCAAAATTACATTTGCAAATCCTCTCAAATAAAAAAAAACTGCTTAAGAAGTATCTTTTGTTAAAAATGATGTGTTTCCTCTTACCATTCCAATAAGGTTTGGCCATTGTTGCGACATTTTCTGTTGAAAAAGGGCGTGTCAGTTCAAAAATGAAAGTAGCCACTTCCCTTTTATGGGGAGGCATACTTTCACAATGTTATTCAATACGAATAGAAAGTTTCTATGACAGCCACTTCATAAAAATACTTTTTGAAATAGATTTAATTCCCTATCCATATTATCAACATATTTTGAACACTTCATGTGAAAAAATTCCTACTAGAAATACCACTAGGATCCCCAAACCGGATATTGTTTGTAAACCGGAACTCAAACTCTCTACGCTTGACAGGCTGGAAGATTTGTCAACGTGACAACTGACAGAAATAATTGTATTTTATTTACAAAAGAATACACCAAAGAGTTCTGCATATTGTTCAGATAACATATATGAATTAACAATAGAGAGGAGCTCGAAAATACACACTGTACACTGCTGAATTGAACCGTCCTTCAACATGAAACAAAAATCACTAACAAAATTTATAGTAATCTGTACAATATTGTCCTGTTTTCTTGTTCATGTTTTGTGTGAAAATCAAAAGGAATTTGCGAAAGACTTAATCAAAGGAGTACATAAAGATAAATCAAACGAGGTATGATATCATTTGCTGTCAGTGTCTGTCACTCCCTGAACTTTGTGACTATTACAGGGTTCTCCGGAGGTGGATAAAGTGAAGAATATGAACACAATGCTAGTACTACCAGTATTGTACAATACTAGTACTACCAGTATTGTACAATACTGGTAGAAAATTTTATACCAGTATCGTATGCAACAATACTGGAATTACTAGTATTGTATTGTTTATACTAGTATTTTCCAGTATCTTCAAGTATCTGCAATACTAGTTGTACCAATATTTTCCAGTATCTGCAATACTGGTTTACCAGTATCTTCCAGTATTGTACAATACTGGAAAACATATATTATACTAGTATTGTACAATTCTGGTAGTACTACAATATATGTAGTATTGTGTCCATATTCTTCACTTTATCCGGATTCTCTTTTAGTCCTATAACTGTATAACATATGACTTCACATTTCTATTCCATATTTAACGTTTTTATCGGATTTTTTATTTTTTTGAAAGTGCAAAGTCATATCGGATCTTTAAAATTTCCATTAGCACTTTCCGACATGATTTCATGTCGGAAATAAAATCCGTTTGCTGTCGGACTGTATGCCATGTATTCAAATATATTTAAGGCCACATCAAATTAATTGATAGATTCTCATCCCCACCCACCCCATTTTTTCTAAGCTCAAAATTTTTTTTATTTTTAATTATTCAGAAATTTTCTTTAAATTCCTATCAATTTTGGTGAAAATCAGTAAAAAATGAAAAATAAAACCCACCCACCCCAGATTTTTTGTTACAGGTGGATGAGAATCTACAAATTAACTTGATAGGGCCTAAGTTTTGATGGACCTAAACATGTAAATCATTAAAAAACATACCTATCTTGCGATTCAGACTGTCATTCCCAACACTACTAAATAAGATAATTTCCCAAGCGGTGCAATACCTAGAGCATTCGCCATATTTCAATGATTTTCGAATTTGAACAACCGTGTTTTAAAAAACGAAGTTCATAAAAATGCATGCAAAAAGTGGATTTCGCATGAGAAGCTCTTATTTTACATTTGAGAATGTGATTTTTCATGAATTTTAAGTCATTGTCTCTTTATTTTTTTTTATCTCGGTGTACAATTTCCCTTATGTAGTATAAAAATAAACAAAGATGTGAAAACATTTCGAGACGACCCATCAGGTAAAACGAGTTGGGTATTGATTTAAATTATAATGACAAAAGAATTAATCACAACAAAAGGTACTCTTCTCATGGGAGCGTGTCAAAAGACGATGTTTAGACGTCTATTTCTGGATATTTGGATTAATTGAGTAAAAATACTAAAAGACTTGCAGGTATCAGAAATCTAGGGGCGGAAAAAATTAACCCCAAAGCTTTTAATTTCAGTAGTTATGGTGAAAAGCACAATCTTCTTTTGGAGGATGAGACAGCAGTACGCATTTATCTATATAGTTTTGTCTACGATTTTGCAAGTTCATTCTTACCAACTTTCGATTTGATATTCAAGAATGCAAGTGTGATTTTCTGCTGTTTTTGAAGATTTGGTACTAAAGTAAACAGTAAAACAGATAAATTAATTTTTGGGAGTATAATTCTAAACCAGAGAACAAACTATATCACCATGTTTCGCGAAAAACCATTTGCTACGGGTTTTTGGACACATGCGATAGACCTCGCGCTGCATGTTAAAGTCAGTATATATATGAAAAAGAATTAGTAGGAGGTTCTATATTGTAGGACTAGGTTCTCCATAGGTGGTTATAGCCGGCTTCTCCGACCAGCTAAATTTTTAAAGCCGATCAGCTATCAAATTTGAAAGCCTGTCGGCAAAATCCGAAATTTTACACATATGATACCTCATATTTGTCAATGATTAAATAATTACAGGTAATAAATGTTCTTCCAAAAGTCCAATTCCGGAATGTTTCGGTTATTAGAATGGCGGGTCAGAGAGGTCAAACGGGGTAAAAAAGGCATCCTGCTGTATGAGGGCAAAGGGAATAAATTCTTCTATCAATATATGAAAGGTGTTTTTATTTAGTTGCAGCATTTCGCTTTTCAATATCCAGAGAAATTATGCTTTTTGATTTATAAAAATAGCCACTAACATTCACAAATCAAAATTGAAAACAAGGTTTTATAGTTAACTCGTACCATTGTTAACTCGTACCATGTTAAGTCGTACCAAAATTTGCTAACTCGTATCAATGCAAACTTGTACCATTGTTAACTTGTACCAAATCAAAGTCGTACCATTTTAACATGTGTCAATTTTAACTATTACCAACTTACTTCAATGTGGTTATATTTTTATTCAAAATTATGGTTAAATAACAAATTTTGATAAGGGATACAGCAACTGGCTAATCTTAGTAAAATCCCGGGAATAAAAGTAGTGTGGAAAGACCAATTCTGCCGCACTCACTTTTTTCAAGGGCAAATCCTGCATACTACCCACAGCCCAACGGACAGATGTCCAACTTCAATCACATACAGGGCCTCTTCTGCCAAAAATCCTATAGCATCAGTCCATATGAAGAAGTTCAAGTTCGATAAGCCAGCCTGCTAAAACGGGGCCTCATGCATAGTAAGTTCAAGACTGCAGCTACAGTACAGAAAGAGACATACCATAACTAATCACTGTGATAGTGGGGATGTCTAGGAAAGTGATGGAGATTAATTTTTATCTTTAAAAATTTTTTATTGGGGCAATAAAACCCAAGTTTTGTCAGAACATTTTCTGTTTTACAGGTAAAAATCTAATTAAGCAGGTAGACTTCAAAGGAATTACAGGTAAAACAGGTAATAAAATTTAATCCTCACCACTCTGTTTTATGGCTTTTTAGGTCTATCACAGTGATAGTATGTCTGTGATTTTATGTCTAAAGGATTAAAATTTATGTCTCCCCAAGTGATTTGTTATTGTATGTCTCTTTCTGTACTGTAGTATTGGCTTTAACGGAACTAAATGGCTAGTTGTCATGTTCTCACTCCTGGTTAACATGTACAAGCAATCCAACTAGCATCACTGTCCGCTTGGTTAAACTAAATTACTATTCTCAGTCTTGAACTCGGAATCGATATGAAATCGTAAAGGGAAATCAGACATGCACATGGGTGACCGTGTGACAAATAGGCTTTTTCCTACTATAAATATTTTGGTACAAGTTTGAAATGGTACGAGTTCCCGATGGTACAAGTTGAATATGGTACGAGTTTGCATTGGTACGAGTTAACTTTTTGTGGTACAAGTTAACATTGGTACAAGTTTGCATTGGTACGAGTTAACTTGGTTCCAAAACAAGCCTCCTTATTTCTTGGTTGTCCAAAGTGACAAAATGGCTTTTATGTGTCTTTCCAATGAAGTTTAAACCAAACAAAGTACAAATAACTACCATGACTACTGGGTAACAAGATCTGAATGAAAAATTGGCTAAGGGCAAAGCTCTCTGGACTCTGGGGTCATTGTACATTTACTTGATTTAAGCTACTATGGAGGAAAATGAGGAATAAAGTGTTTTTAGATTGAACAGCAAAAGGCCTTATATGAAATTTATAAGAAGGGTTGTTATGGATATGAAAACAAAGAAATTATCACTTAAAAAATAATACAGAATGTGTAAATCTTGATATAAACAGTTATGACATGTCAGTAGTACTTTCATGTCTTGTGGTGTTTGACAGTGTTTAGTGTTGTTCGCTGGTAAAAAAGGCCCCATGGATTAAAAATAAATGTATGACAACTTTTGTGAATATCAACACCTAATTAAATAAACATACTGCATGATGCAGTTAATTCCCTTTGCTCATCTTGGTTTGCAGATGTGATTGATTCTGGTTGACCTTTCTTGACTCCAATATATATTTAATATCCAGAAATTTTCCAGAATGGACAAGAAAGTTATATTACATATAATACAGTATTTTGCTAAATCCAAACCAGGTTCCGTTTGCCCAACTTCCTGTTAGTCCTTTTACCTGTTTGCCCACCATATATATTTAGTTCTTTCAGTTCCTTTTTTCACAATTGACTCAGTCCTTTTGCCAACTGAATTTTACTGTTGTTACGATTGTTTTTTGATTTATCACATTGGCTGTAGGGGGAAGGTTTTGGCCCAATAAAACTAGTTTAACCCCGCCGCAGCAGGTTTGCGCCTGTCCTAAGTCAGGAAATTTATTAAGCCTGTGTGTGTCTTGTCTTTTTTCTAGTTAGTTTACTTTATGTCTATAGGAGTCTAGGATGATGTCTATTTCCCTGAACTTGATTACTCTTTATTCAGGGGCATCCTCCGACCTACCGTTGGGTGTGGGGTGTTCTGACCATTCATTGAAGATCCTATGGTGGCTTTGAGTTGTTATTACTCCCCTTTGGGTCGATGTCTCTTTGACACATTCCCCGTTTCCCTTCTTTTTTCTGATATTAAAAATGAAAAAGTCTTAGCAGCACGCTGGTCCATGATAACGCAGTGACAACGGTGCCAACACACTGACAACGGTATTTGCACCGCACAGACAACGGGAAAATATGGCAGTGTGAAGCCACAAATTTTTATTTTATGAATTTTAGTCATTAAAGTATTTAATTCTATTGTTAACAATACCCACACGGAATGTAAGAATTATTCAGAAATCGTTGTATCGTGCTTTTAAAGTGTTTCGAAATAGTTATATAATGATAAAACTGAAAAGCGTTGGAACGCTCATACGGAAATGTGTGTTATTTTGGAAATTTTCTGAAATTCTCGTTAAAATACATAAATATATGAATGGAACCTAAAGCATAAAGAAACGCACTACCTATCTGTTTCTTTTCAAAATATTTCTACTTAGTGAACATTTGTAAATTAGTACTTTAAAGGTATTTTTCAAGTCAACACACAGTACAACAATTTCATTACAACGCAAAAACAACGGTGAAGTAAATAGCATATGATATATCCTGTAAGAGATATCTTAAATTTCAAGTTAATTTCAAATAAAAATGTGGTCAACTACATTTTAGCTTATTATTTATTGTTATTTTTTATCTAAAAACTGAGTAAAATACTTCCTCCATAAATTGATGCTTAATTCTTGGGACGATCAAGTTTAAGCTAATTATCACACGCCCACTTGTCTAACATATATGTAAATGCATGAGAACCATGGGCTATCAAATGCCGATATACTTTGCAGGGGGGAAATCCGCTTTTATTAGTTTCAAAGTTTGATATATTCTACATTTAGTGTGATAAGTCTGATAATGGGATACACACATGACAATGGATCGACTGTTTTTTCTAGGCATTATGTTCGAAGCATAAGTGTGACAAATAAGCTGTATGGCTCTGGAGTGCAATTTGAATTGATTTGATTCAAAATTGTGGAGCATGTTGTAGTACGCTTCAAATAAATCAAAAGTTTATCGCTGTTGGGAGGTATTGGTCAGCATTTCTTTACTAAATTGACAAGGAATCTTGTCCTGTCCCACTGGTATTTCGACTTCAAACACACGAGAGCTCGAACCCATTGAATCTCTTGTGTAATTTACTATGAGTTTCTGGTTTTGAATATCTCTATTTTTTTTCTTCAAAAGCTATGAAGTTAGGGAACTTGAATTGAAGTATGCGCGACACGTAACCAGTCCGAAAAAATAGTGAGTGACGAAGTACATCAATCAGACTTTCCGTGAATCTTGAAAATACGTTTCAAAGTGGTCCCTAATCCAGACCCCTAATTTCGAGTTACAACTGCAATTAGACATCGACTTTTCTGCAATTTTTACTCCCGTTTTTTTTTTTTCGAAGTCGTCACAAAGTGCATGTTTTTAAGTAAATCAAAAATCGGATGTAAGAGAGTAGTTTCAGCTCACTGGGGCAACTTACAGACTAATTATGTCATTAAGTAATACGACAGACTGTTGTCTTTGCGTTGTATCTGAATCGTTGTCTTATGCGTTGCATTATTTCCAATGCTAATACGCGATTTTACGAAGATCTGGAACATTTAAATCTTAGGAAAACATACAAAAGGATGTAACATTTCGAAATGCTGCTTTATTCATTCATAAATGAATATATTTTAGAGAGAAAAGTAGGAAATTCCACAAATGACACTTATTTTTTGTTCGACCGTTCTAATAATATTGTTCACAGTTTTATTCTTAAACACTAATTTTCTGCCCTTTACTATTGTAACATCCCGATTCCACAATAATTTTCACATTCCGTGTGGGTATTTTCAAAATTTTAATGGATTACAATAAAATCTTAAAACACCAAAAATAAAACCTACCGCCAGATTTACGCGTGTAATACCATATATTTCCATTGTCTATGCATTGCAGAGACCGTTGTCACCGCGTTGGCACCGTTGTCAGTGCGTTATCATAGACCAGTGTGAGCAGTACTACAGAGTGTTTCAGTTACAAAACACTTTGGTCTGATTTTTAGCTCATCTGGCTATGCCAGGGTGAGCTTTTGTCATAACTTGGCGTCTGTCTGTCGTCCACCCGTCCGTCCGGCGTAAACTTTTCATTCAAAGATCTTCTCCTCTGAAACCACTAGGCTAATTGGAACCAAATTTGGTCACAATAGTCCTTGGATGGTTCCCTTTAAAAAAGATATCTGGCAGGTCCATACCTCATCCAAGATGGACCCTATGGGTAAACACATTCAAAGATCTTCGTCGCAGAAATTACCAGTCCAATTATAACCAAACTTGGTCACAATGGTCCCTAGATGGTCCCTTCCAAAAAAGGTATCAGGCAAGTCCATAGCTAATCCAAGATGGCTGCCAGCGGGGAACAGTTTTAACATTGGACCCTATGGAAAAGACATTCAAAGATCTTCTTCTCAGAAACAAGCAGTCCAATTATAACCAAACTTAGTCACATTGGTCCTTAGATGATGCCTTCCAAAAAAGGTATCAGGCAGGTCCGCAGCTAATCCAAGATGGCCGCCAGCAGGGAACATAGTTTTAAGATTGGACCCTATGGGAAAGACATTCATAGATCTTCTTCTCAGAAACTATTAGTCCAATTATATCCAAACTAAGTCACATTGGTCCTTAGATGGTCCCTTCCAAAAAAGATATCTGGCAGGTTTGTACCTAATCTAAGATGGCCGCCAGTGCCCAGCGGGGAACATAATTTTAACATTGAACCCTATGGAAAAGACATTCAAAGATAATACTCAGAAACTACCAGTCCAATTATAACCAAACTTAGTCACTATGGTCCTTAGATGGTCCTTTCCAAAACAGGTATCCGGCAGGTCCGTACCTAATCCAAGATGGCCCCCAGCTGGGAACTTAGTTTTAACATTGGACCCTATGGGAAAGACATACAAAGATCTCAGAAACTACCAGTCCAATTATAACCAAACTTAGTCACAATGGTCCTTAGATGGTCCCTTCCAAAAAATGTATCTGGCAAGTCTGTACATTTTTACCTCATCCAAGATTGCCGCCAGCGGGAACATAGTTTTAACATTGGACCCTATGGAATATACATTCAAAGATCTTCTTCTCAGAAACTACTAGTCCAATTAGAACCAAACTAAGCCACAACAGTCCTTAGGAGGTCCCATCCAAAAAATGTATCTGGTAGGTCCGTACCTCATCCAAGATGGCCACCATCTGGAACATAGTTTTTACATTGGCCCTATTGATTTTAAGGGGAACCTCTGCCCAAATTTTTGAATTTTTATTTGAAATGTGGTCTGAAGGTTTTAATTTCAGCAATATGTATTACTTTAATTATAAGGGGAACCCCTGCCCAAATTATTTTGAATGGTGTTCTGTTATGGGTTGTAATGAATAGTGGATCTTTCGGTTGTCATGGAAACAAAACAAGAATACTGTAATTTTAGAAAAAAAAGTATTCTGCTAAATTTTATGTTTCGTTTTACCCATTGGAAATGCCTTTTATCTATGTCAGCCATGGTCAAGGTGAGCGATACAGGCTCTTGAGAGCCTCTTGTTTTCACACTGTATACACCAGCAAACTTCCTGATGTTAATTTCCATAGCAACATAATAGTAGAGCCATAAATGTCAGTGTAAACACATGGTAAACACCAGCAATTCTTTGGTGTTACATGTAACCCTCTTGTCAGACCAGGGTGTTTTGTAACTGAAACACTCTGTGTGTACTAGTACAGTTTAACTTTGATTGCTCAAACTGCAATGAATCTTACCATTTTTGTAGTCACTTTGCTTGGTTTTGAACATTATTCCACCTCTATAGTTGGCCCACCACGTGACTAACTCTGACAGTTTTCTTCATTACATAGAAAAAAGAAGGGAAACGGGGAATTTGTCAAAGAGACAATGACCCAAAGGGGAGTAATAATTACTCAAAGCCACCATAATTAGATCTTCAATGAACGGTGAGAAAACCCCACACCAAACAGCAGGTCGGAGTCGGCCCCTGAACAAAGACCAATCAAGTCCAGCGAAATAAACATCATCCTAGACTCCTATAGACATAAAGTAAACTAACTAGAAAAAGGACAAGACACACAAAGGCTTAATAAATTCCTGACTAAGCCTTTGTGTGTCTTGTCGTCCTTTTTCTAGTTAGTTTACTTTATGTCTATAGGGCTTAGGACAGGCGCAAACCTGCTGCGGCAGGGTTAAACTAGTTTTATTGGATCCAAACCTTCCCCCTACAGCCAATGTGATAAATCAAAAAACAATCGTAACAACAGTAAAATTCAGTTGGCAACAGGACTGAGTCAATTGTAAAAAATGAAACTGAAAGAACTAAATATACTGACAAAAACATGAAATCACAAGAGACTACTAACAGTTAACTGACATGCCAGCTCCAACCCCATCACCAACTGACAAAGTAAGTTATTTACCCTCAGTATACAGCTTCCACCAAGATCCCTTCCTGTGAGGAGTTTAGAATAATGATTTCATGTATATACCGGAATACATAACCCGTGTCCATGCAATACAGATTTTAGAAATTTAGAATGTGTTTATTTAAATTGCAAAGACCCTATCTAAAAATCAATGGTAATACCAAAGAAGGCTATACGTAATGACTTGAGGACAATAATTTATATTTGGATTGTTACTAAATTTACATTTTATTAAATTGTATTTTTTTTTACAAAATTAAGTACAGTTGTATTTTTATTTATTATTATTATTTTTTGGTTTTAGTTGAAACCTCAAAATACTTGGACCAGAGTTGTGTCTAATACAAATCAAGTTAAGGTAACAGTGGAATTACCACACACATACTGGGTTTTATTTACATATATTTACACTTTAATAAGACTGTAATCAAAGGTTTTTATTAGTATTATGGTATGATGTAGTTGTAGTCTTAAGTTGGGTCTTTCATTTTTCAGTCTCCATTTTTACGATGAATTATGTGTGAATTACTGAATCAGTCCTTATGAGATATTTATACAATTTCCTCCATAAAGAAAAATGTATTAGTCGTGGTCGCAAAATGTAAAAAGAAATGTTGAATGTATTCATAGAATAAATGAAAAAGTATGAAATTTAAATCAGATTTAATTGGATTTTTGACTTTTTATCCTAGTAATTTTCCCATCTTCAGTAGGGTCTACAGGTCTACAAAATTATAATAATTAAAGGTGATGAACATAGATGTTGGCAAAAATATGTAAATACAGACATGCCATGGCCAGTTGTTGAAATTCTAATCTTTTTTTTTTCTCCAATTTTGAAGCAAATGCCACTATTTTTAGGCCCCTTTCAAACTGTTGCATAGAGTAATACATTTATATGTCATGCTTAGGGGATATTGGCACATGTACAGCTATCATTGTTTCAGTTAACATAAAAACCATGCTGTGACAGTCTTTATTTTATAGCTTTCAGTTTTTATTCTGCAAACATCAATATTTTCATGTGCTTTAATCAACCTAGTATTAGGAAATAAAAAACGAACAAAATATATATTTGGAAAAGTCCATACAAATATATACAGGTATGAAGCCTGTGTCATTTTCTACTACAGTACAGAAAGAGACATACCACTTATACCACTTTCCTCACTGATACCTTAATAAATCACTGTGATAGTGGGAATGCCTAGGTTAGTGATTTACCTTGAAAAATTACATAAAACAGGTAATAAAATTTAATCCTTCCCATTCTGTTTTATTGCTTTTTAGGTCTATCACAGTGATAGTATGTCTGTGATTTTATGTCTAAGGGATTAAAATTTATGTCTCTGCAAGTGATTTGTTATGGTATGTCTCTTTCTGTACTGTACTTTTTATGCCTCTTCCATGAACATGGAAGGGGAGAATAGGGTTTCCCTTATCCGTCCTTCCACACATTCAGCTATGTTTTGTGTTTAAGTTCATTTGTCAGAAAGTGTAAGAGGAAGATCAATGATAGTACTAAATTATGCGCTAGGTAGTTTGACTCTCTGACCTACATTTCATGCTTGAGTGACTCTAGATAAGTTTTGCATTTAAGTCCATTTCTCAACAACTACATATTATAAGACACTTATTATGTACATGTACAAATGTATTTTCAAATTGTCTTGATGAGTACTACTCAAAGCATTGACAATAAATTGGCTTTCACCGACATTTTACGAATCAGTGGCTTTGGATAAGTTTTGCATTTAAGTTCATTTCTAAATAACTACACATTGTAAGACAAAGATATTTCATAAAATTTATTTCCTTGATGAGCAGTACCCAAATCTTTGACAATTAGGTGCTTTGACCTACATTTTATGCTTCAGTGACAGTGGCTATTGGTACATTTTGTATTTAAGTCCATTTCTCAACATGTACAACTACACATTATATAAAACCTTAATGTTTCATCAAATTTACTTCCCAAAACATGGACAATTAGCTAAAGGTGGCTTTAACTATACACACACATTCTCAAGATCTTTTAACTGATGAACATGAGAGAAAAGAGGTTATAATGTACTGAATAAGATTTACTTTTTAAAATGCATTTTAAGCATATAGTAGAATGTTTATTGCACTCTGAAGATCATGCAATATAAAATTCTACTTGAAACATTCATGCAATAACCATACATGTATATCACATTGTATGTCATGAAATTTAAAAAATAAACATGTACATGTAATCATGTAAAATTCAATCTTTTGAAATGTTTTTCCCTTGAAAAGAAATATTTGTACTAGGAATTCCAATTTATACACCCAGATATATTTATGTTAATTGACCAAATATCTTAAATTGTGAGTTAAATTAAGCATGACATTTTTTTTTTCAAATCTGATAGAGAGGTCAATTAAGGCCATGAAAATAGATGTTGACTACCATGTATGTGTAGCCCATTTAATGCTTTTGTTTCAAAGAAATCCTAAATCGATATAAAATTTCTTACTGCTTTTCTAAGATTTTGTGATTTCAAACAGAATGCACTAAGCAGAGCTTTTAATTTTGGCATTACCAACATGCCTAATATGGAAATAATTTGACAATGTATTCATTTGAAGCTTTAGAATTGTCCTTAATACACTTAAGGTTGTCAAGAAATGAATTTTTTGAAAGAGCTATATAAATCATGTATACAGTGCTGTTATAATTTACTTGTCTTAGCTTTTTCTTTTTATATATGCTTTATATTTAAAATGGTTGATTGTAGTACTTGAGCTAATGTTTTCCTAAATGTACATGCATATGTGACCTTACAAGCATCAAATGTACACTTAACCTTGTATTTAGTTTTAAGGTAGATTTTTTAGCTCACCTTTACAAAGTGAGTGGGGCTCGTATGATACTCCTAGCGTCTGCCTCAGTGTCCATATCCGCATCCATCTAGGAAGAATGGTTAAAGTCCTTTCCTGCTTACAGATAAGTCCCAAATCAACCATATTACATGTAGTACAGTAGAACTTCGATGGCTCAAACTGCAATAACTTGAACACCATGGATGCCTCAAATCCTTTTTGTTTTCCCTTGATACAAATTTAAACATAGTTCAACCTCGATATCTCGAACACCCCTTTTGCTCGAACCGTTTTCATCGATCCCTTAGGTGTCCGGGCCATCGAAGTTCGACTGTATGTACATGTACATATACACGTATGATGCATTTTTGGATGACAACAACAATGCATGCTTCTGATGCTGTCTGTGACCTACATATAACTTACTGACATGTCATATCTATCATAATGGTATACATATGCATGATGCATTTTTGGATGACAACAACAATGCAGGCTTCGGCTGCTGTATGTGACTTAAATTTTATGCATGAGTAACTTGTTAAGCTAGAATGATGAAAGTCTATTCAAGCTTACTGACGTGTCCCACATCAGCCATGTTGGTATGCATGATGTTTTTTGGGATGACGTACAGTTAATGCTTTGGATGCAGTCTGTGAACTACATTTAATGCATGAATGAGTCTGTTAAAAAGAATGATTTACATTTATAATTTCGATAAACATGTGACATTGCTGCATAACGAGGTGAGCTTAGCAGGATGTGGCTGCTTTCAATGTTTGATTTGCTGTTTATGCATTATTTTGTGTTTTTCTCTTTTTTAAATGTTTTTGATTCACGTTGAAATATTTAAATGTCATTTCACTGATAAATAATTAAGGCATGACAAAAATTTATTACAAAGGATTTATACTACTAGTATTTTTCAAATTAAAAATTGGTTGCATTGTAAACAGACATGGTGAACCCATGACCATATTACAATTTTTTTGCAGATACCTATCTACCTTTATTTGCACTTACCTCGAGATCAGGGATCGGGGCATATTGTTTTTGTCCTGTTTGTCTGTGTGTGTGTGTGTCTGTCTGTGCATCCCAAACATTTAACCTTGGGTATAACTTTTGAACTATTTAAGAGAGACTTTTCATACTTAGCAAGTGAGAGGAAAAACTAGGTCGGGTCAAAGATCAAGGTCACAGAGGTTAAAAAGGGGTTAACTTGGCTGTTTTCCCTTATTTGACTGTAGAATCCTTATTATTTAACGTATTTAGACGGGGTTTGCTTTATTTTATTGCTAATAAAATTGCGCAATTGTATATGCCAGATGGATTTGAGGAAGCATTTACTATTTTTGAGAAACAAGAGGCCCAAAGGGCATGAAGGGGGCCAAATGGAAAAAATTAATCTTATTTTTTTGTCAGATCTTGATACAGTATTCTTCTGTAGGTTTCTGATGGCAAGTTTAAGTAGATACATCGAACAGTTAAAACCATTTTCAATAAACAAGAGGCCCACCATTTCAGTATAAAGGGGTTAGATGGGAGTTAAGCTTGAGGAAATAAATAATTTTTGTACTGTGCAATACTTGACAAGTGTATAGGTTTAGTCAAGAAAAACATAATATCCCCCCACAAAAATGGTTAATATCAAAGGTCAAGGTCACAGAGGTCAAGTGGTAATATTGGCAGTTTTCCCATATAATTGACTGGAAACTGGGGGCATATGTAGTATTTCATAAACACATCTTGTTTGTGATTTATATTTGCTGTGATAAGTGTAACATTAAGTTAAATTCAGGATAAATTACTGTGGTAAATTGTAGGCAATTATTTTTTTTATTTTTTGTCTCGCCTGCGACAAAAGTCGCTGAAAGCAAGACATAGGTATAGCAATCCGGCGGCGGCGGTGGGGTAAACTTTTTTCTAAAACCTTCATAACTTTTCAAGGGTAATACATACAAACATCATCTTTGTTCCACAGCACCACCAAGAGATGACCTTTCCAGCAGCATATATTTTGGATGACCTTGACCTTGTTTTCATGGTTCAATAAGCACATAAACATTGCGACATAGTTTCACATTCAAGTCCTTTTCTCAGGAACTATAATACCTAGACTTGTCATATTTGGTCTATAGTGAGATCTATATGGGTACACGGCAGTCTGACACCCGTCGTGTTGCCTTAACCTCAATTGCATGGTTCGGTGAACTTAGAAAATCTGCGACATAGTTTCAAATTCAAGTCCTTTTCTCAGTAACTGTTACACCTAGACCCGTCATATTT
>MJUU01038044.1:0-35944 GCA_002080025.1 Modiolus philippinarum
TGATTTGTCTTTTTGTTTCATGGACTTCGGCTCTTGACAGCACTGTTCTGTAATTCTGGTATAACCCCCATTTACCAGAAAAAAACCTGCTTATTTACATCTGAATACACCACGATATCCCATTAATTACCATATTGTATCCACTAGAGATAAATGAAAATTTTTAATTAAGAGGCTTTTCAAGTTTTTTTCAACTTTTGTATTTAATTATCGGGAGTGGATTTAATATTGGAATAATAGGGATACAGTGGTGTGATCTTTTTCTCTGATGATGAATGATAAACACAAAGAATTCTCTTGCAAATATCGGATTACTACGGGTTTTATTCAACATATATTAAATATGAAATTTTAACGAAAAGGTCAAAACCAGTACAAACTTCACATAACATTAGAGAAAGTACATGTGAATATTACATAAAATTCCAAGTCTGTTGTTTTCTGTTCATGTTAAATTGTTCATTGGGTTTTATTTTTATAATCAGAAACCTCCCACTGCAATTCAATGCTTGTAGAAATATGCCTTATTCTGACTTGTAATTCAATGAATTTTATCTCTCAATAAAAGTAACTCAGTTTAAAACAACCATAAATGAATGAATACAAATACCGAAGTTGTTGTTAATTTGGATTCTTCATATGCGACAACTTATGCCCCTTCAATCTAGATAAAATCAAAATATTTGGAAATCCATATACCGAAATATATGTAAAGACTGATAGACAACAAATTACCAATCAATTTTAACCCATATTTTTGTCAATAGATTTCCAAATGTTTCGATTTGATCTACACTAAAAAGACATAACTTGTGGAAGTGGTCATATGCAGAAAATTCACAGTAATTTCGGTATTTTGCCATCTCTAATGATACATTTCTTTTTAAAAAATCCAACTAATTTGTCCTTATAGTTATTATTTTTGTGTTTTTTTTCACAGATGAGTATTCCGCACTGATCAATGCCTCATGCGTAGAAAAAAGTGAGACTGACTTCAATCGCAGTGAGTATACTATATGATGACAAGATGTGTTTTGTGAAACACTTATGCCCCATCAAATGATGATTGCAATTGGAGGCAAACACAGAAGTCACCCAAATGAACCCCTCCAATCATTATCCAAGCATTATTAAAAAAACAATTCCCCCCTATTTGGAACATTTATAGTCAAGTCATTGTGTTCTGTCTATCAGTGTTATCAGTACTTTGATTACACCAGGGATCATCAATACTGTAGTGGAGGAATACACAGAAAAGAAGAAATGAAACAATAGATATTTTAGTAACATCCCTCATCATTGATATATATAAAACATATATAAATACCTGTGAAACGAAAGTAAATAAATGAAGAAAATATGCTGAATGATTTAAAAAGATCTTTTTTACAAAACAAAAAATTCTATAAATTTCAAGAAACAGTTCGGAATAAATGAATTTAATTTCTATAAATATAAAATAAAACAAAATCTAATTTCATTTTTCTGAGGAAATTTTACCGGACAGTCACATGACAAGGTCAAGGTGACAAGGTCAAATATTCTGGTACCAATTGAAAGGTCTCTCCACAAGGAATGCAAACTATGAAAGCCCTATCAATTACCATTCAAAAGATATGCTCAATGTTAAAGTTTTTATGCAGTTGTTCACAGGCAAAGGATAAGGTCACAAGGTCAACTTTTCTTGTACCAATTAAAAGGTCTTGCCACAAGAAATGCACATGCAAAATATGAAAGCCATATCACTTACCATTCAAAAGATATACCCAATGTTAAAGTTTATTATTTTTTTTTTCAAAAAGTTCCTCGCATGTCAAGGTCAAGGTTACATAGTCCAAAATGTTGGTATGGTAAGAAAGGTCTCTCTACAAGGAATACACATGCAAACTATGAAAGCCCTATCACTTACCATTCAAAAGATATGCTCAATGTTAAAGTTTTTATGCAGTTATTCACAGGCCAAGGTCAAGGTCACAAGGTCAACTATTCTGGTACCAATTAAAAGGTCTTGCCACAAGGAATGCACATGCAAAATATGAAAGCCATATCGCTTACCATTCAAAAGATATACCCAATGTTAAAGTTAAATATTTTTTTTCAAAAAGTCCATCACATGTCAAGGTGAAGGTCACAAGGTCCAAAATTTTGGTATCGTTTGAAAGGTCTTGCCACAAGGAAAACACATGCAAAATATGAGAGCCCTATCACTTACCATTCAAAAGATATGTCCAATGTTAAAGTTTTATGTGGACAAACAGACAAACAAACAGACAGACAGACCAACAACTATATGCCCCCTGAATCTTCGATTCACGGGGGCATCAAATGTAGAATCTGATGCTGATGACATCTACCTTATCAGAAAACTTCGTCGTTTTCGTAAGTTTCAATGAGTGGCAAGTAAACATGTGAAATCTTAATCGAAACATAAGATAATTTAGCGGACTTATTTTATTTTTTCTTTTTATTCACCATTTACACGTATTATCCCGATTTCCCATAAAACGCTTCTTTGTTTGAGTATGAACACCAAATTAATAGCCATAGTATACATGTATTAGATCTTATCAATATATTAATATACTATATAGAACCGGGATACAAAAAGGAGATTTTTGTGTGTTCATAATATACAATAATAAACAATGAAAGGATATGGGGTAAATGAACACGAGACAAAGTCTGTACAAGTAAATGATAATATCAACTAATGGATCGGACAACGTTTTATAGCTCGACTCTTTAGAGTTCCTATATATCATTGTTTACGTTTGTAATTTGTCTTTCATTTGAAGGTTATTTCTGTAGTTTCCGTTTGGGTTGTGGGATAAGATTGTAATTTTCATTTATTGCAGGTTTTCTGTTATCTGTATTTATTTTATAGTCTCTGCAAATGGCATTGTAATACACCCTGAAACTCATATTCAGACTCTGTTGAAGCTTTGGCAGTATTATATTTTTATATAATTTTGGGTGTATATCTTTTTTCTAGTTGGATAGCTATAAAAGTTTAAAAGAAGGCCGTATTTATAGTTTTTAATCTGAGTATATATGTACTTATTAAAAAAATCCACTTTTAGTATAAGCAAATGGAATTCCACTATATTCCCACATCAATTTTCTTCTAGGTTATTACTTAATGTATATTATTGTATTAATCTGGTTTTGATCTGTTATTTTTTCACTCAATGTTTTTCCATGCATTACTACATTGAAAACCTATTGAACTCAAGACAATTCTGTCCTAGTTTAGGGTGAAATTAGCATGATGGCTTCAAGACAAAAAAAACAGCAATAAAAACTTTGCTAAATTGTTTTTTACTATGCATTTATAGAAACTTTGTCTCTTGTGAATTTACGCCATATCCCTTCATTGCGTATTATTGGTAAATTACCCCATAGGATCAAGGCGACTAGATCCCTTTCGTCATATTTGCTCGATAACGTTTATGAATACGAAAAACACAAAATGAATAAAAACTCTTTTTAATTATCTGTAAAAACATAACGTTTGGTCACTTGGCGTTGTAATCCTATATTCATAAATTAATGATTGCTGAAAAGATAAAGAAAAAAGGTTGTCGTTACAAACATACATATAGCCGAATATTCTGATGGTGTCAAGTTTATAGCACAAAAAAGACAAGTAATCCTTTTATATTATCTGCGAACATATTATATTTGATAACATAACATTTGGTTTAAGTCGTTTATGCATTCTGAAATTTATCAACTAAGATCAACTAGAATAAAAAGAGTTCAATTAACAACTTTCTCCATATTACTAAATCAAGGGTTGCAAAAGTTCTGTATTCAATATCAAGAGTAAGAAAATATTTTTACTCTCTTAATGTATTGCTTACTACAATAAATAATGTTTGTTTTTCTGATCGATCATGTGAAGATGCTTTAATTGTTACTAGCATTAATTTTTAGTGCAAAAGGCTTAATTTCAACTTAAAAGGCTTGATAAACGTTTTAAGAGTGTAATATAAGACATGAAGATCATTAGGTTAAAAGCATGGATGTAGCGTTGCTCGACAATTAGCAATGAATTCCACTCAAACCGGTGCTAGGGGTCGTCTTGAACTTGCTATGGGGTATGAGTAAAGCTCAGTGTTGAAGGCCTCATGGTGACTTTAAGATGAAGAACAACAATAGAAGCGTCGTTCCATTGCTTATAACTACTATGTATTTGTAGAGACTTTGTCACATTTGCATTTACTCCATATCCCTTCATTGTAAATTCGAAATTGTAAATAATTTACAGTAAGATAATTTAACTGTAGTTAGATATGATACAATTGTGAATATTAAGTCAATTAACAACTTTCTCCATGTTACTAAATCAAGGGTTGCAAAAGTTCTGTATTCAATATCAAGAGTAAGAAAATATTTTTACTCTCTTAATGTATTGCTTACTACAATAAATAATGTTTGTTTTTCTGATCGATCATGTGAAGATGCTTTAATTGTTACTGGCCTTAATTTTTAGTGTTGACATGTACATGAAGGACATTATCGGAAACATTTCATTTAGTCAATTAAAATGCAAAAGGCTTAATTTCAACTTAAAAGGCTTGATAAACGTTTTAAGAGTGTAATATAAGACATGAAGATCATTAGGTAAAAAAAAAGCATGGATGTAGCGTTGCTCGACAATTAGCAATGAATTCCGCTCAAACCGGTGCTACAAATGTAGGGGTCGTCTTGAACTTGCTATGGGGTATGAGTAAAGCTCATTGTTGAAGGCCTCATGGTGACTTTAAGATGAAGAACAACGATAGAAGCGTCGTTCCATAGCTTATTATTACTATGTATTTGTAGAGACTTTGTCACATTTGCATTTACTCATATCCCTTCATTGTAAATTCGAAATTGTAAATAATTTACAGTAAGATAATTTAACTGTAGTTAGATATGATACAAATGTGAATATTAAGTCAATTAACAACTTTCTCCATGTTACTAAATCAAGGGTTGCAAAAGTTCTGTATTCAATATCAAGAGTAAGAAAATATTTTTACTCTCTTAATGTATTGCTTACTACAATAAATAATGTTTGTTTTTCTGATCGATCATGTGAAGATGCTTTAATTGTTACTGGCCTTATTTTTTAGTGTTGACATGTACATGAAGGACATTATCGGAAACATTTCATTCAGTCAATTAAAATGCAAAAGGCTTAATTTCAACTTAAAAGGCTTGATAAACGTTTTAAGAGTGTAATATAAGACATGAAGATCATTCGGTAAAAAGCATGGATGTAGCGTTGCTCGATCGACAATTAGCAATGAATTCCGCTCAAAACGGTGCTAGAGGTCGTCTTGAACTTGCTATGGGGTATGAGTAAAGCGCATTGTTGAAGGCCTCATGGTGACTTTAAGATGAAGAACAACAATAGAAGCGTCGTTCCATTGCTTATTATTACTATGTATTTGTAGAGACTTTGTCACGTTTCCATTTACTCCATATCCCTTCATTGTAAATTCGAAATTGTAAATAATTTAGAGTAAGATAATTTAACTGTAGTTAGATATGATACAAATGTGAATATTAAGTTTTGCATTATTTTAATCTTTGATACCTCCAACGTTCATAGTATTTATATACCAATAAAAAAGTATCTTGAATAAAATCTGTCACATGCAGATGTAATAAATGTAGTAATAAATCAAACTAATAATAACATACGGCTGACAAATCATCTTACATCTTAACACTCAAAATTACACAAGAATGAAAAAGAAAGGAAATGGGGTAAATGTCAAGGAGACAACATTCCATATCCTGGTTAAGACGACAAAAAACAAAACATCCAGGGGTCACCATAAGGTCTTCAACACAGTGAGGAACCTCACACCATATAGTAAGCCCTAAATGGCCCCAAAAAGTTAAAAAAGTGAATAAATCAATGGAAACAAACCACATCCAATAACCCAAATATCAAGAAACTAAAATTTTATAAGAAGACAAGGACAAGCCAATGACCAACATATTCCTGTCTGGGACAGGCGCAAAAATTGCGGTGGGGTTAAACTCGTTTTCTTGATCCAAACCCTCTCCCTATGTGTGGTGAATGCTTTGTTTTAACCAAGAAACAAAAAATACCGAAGTTGCATAAAAACAGTAAATTTAGTTATGCTGTGCACGTGTTTCAAGGAGAAACCTCCAATCAGCAGCATTAAAATCAAATAACATGGAAAGCCATAATCCAAAAAGTAGTCATTTCCAAAAAATTAATACAATACTGATAATATTGTTTTAGCATATTATTAAGCAATAAACCTCAATTTAATACATTTAATAAATAGTTCTCTCTTATTAAACACAAAGATTATATAGTAAATGAATACGCCATGTGTGTTCTGTTGTCAATATATGCATTACAAAAATCGGTGTTAGGTAACTGTAGTAGTTGATACACTGTCCAGTACAAATATACTTTCTTTAGAACATAAAAAGTGAAAACAGTATTGTTTTCTATTGTTGGTGTAATAGTCACCGTTATCTGAGTTTTATTTTAATTTACAGTGGTTTTAATATGTTTAATATCTTTACTGAAAGAATATGACTGAATGTCAATCTTTAGAATGTGCATACATTTTTATCAAAATGGTTATAATTGGAACGTCTTTCATGACGTTTAAATGAGCTGTCTAAATTAAATCAAAATGAAAGTGAAACTTCATCATGTTCATGTGATACTATAAGGAGTTGATTTCTATTTAGCCCCATTTTGTTGATTAATCGTTTTACTAACCGTAATATATCATAATGGTATAATTGCTGGCCCGGTTTCACAGATAAAGTATAACAAATAAGTACAGGGTAAGTCATTCCATGTTCCGTTCCTAGCGTCAACACGTGAAATATGAACACAATGTTCCTTCTTGCCAGAATTGTCTGGTTGTGTGGCATTCCAATTACTATAAGCAAATGGAATTCCACTATATTCCCACATGAATTGTCCTTCTTTTTCAACATCTGTTCCTCCGATCCAGTAACCTGTAATTGTAAAACAGGCGAGCATTGGTTATGCTATGTTTTTTGCATGAAATTATTCTAAATCATTTCATATTGATCTCAAATTCTGATTAATATGCATACTTTAAGTATTACACATTGGTTGTTTATTTAAAAAAATATGTAAGACAACTGTTTTTTTTAAAGGAAAGACAAAGGAAGTTGCCATAGTCCAAACCATTTACACTTGAATAACATAATAAATTATCATAAAGGTCCTAAAAGAGACTTCACATTGCAAGTGCTTTTGAATTAACTGGTTTGTTTGTATACTCACTAGCAGATATGTTATGATCTTGTTTGGGCATTTTGATCTTACCACGATCTTGACGATTTCGTTAAGACAGCACAAGATCTTAAGCTGGTCTAGAAAATTGATTTCAAGGACGATGAAGACGTGTTAAGAATAAGATCAACTAAGATCCCCTTGTTAATTGCATTCAGGAAAAAACGAGAAGAGTTAAAATTGTTAAGATAAAACAAGGTGTTTGGTCGGAAGAAACTTAACACATCTTGATGTCCTTGAATGCAGTAATTATCTCTCTTGATTTAGATAACTTGAACAAGTCTTGATCGCCCTGGAAAGCAATTTTCTTGAAATACGACTGAATATCTTACACCGTCTTAACAAAATTGTGTTAAGGTGTCTGCAGGGTATTTTTTTCCTATTATAGAATTTTGTGAATTTTTTTGTTTAGAAACGTAATTGTATTATAGTTCAAAATGTAAAATAAAATTTGGGGGTCAAAGTGCATTTAAGCGCAGAAACTGAAATTGAAAATTTCAGGATTTTACATAGAAATGTTAGGGAAAATGGTTATATGAGAATATAGCTTTAGAAATTTATTATAGATTTTGTTGATACTTTGCATGTGTTTTGTAATCATTATACAGTTTACAGATAAAAAAATAAGGAGTAACCGTTGAAATAAGAGATAAATTGTCAAATGTTAATTTTTCTAGTGATATCTATGTTAAATACTTTTATCAAATTATCTCCCTTGTATAATGTCTGTGTTCTGTATATCCAGCTTCAAATTTAAAGCTTTTGTGTTTTATTTAACCTTTTTGTAATGGAAATGTTGTAAAAGTGATTAGGAATAATAATTTTAAATACTTCGGAACTTTCTTGACATTTCAAATAACTGTTTTGTTAAATTTTGTAATGAATGAAACCTAAATGAAAAAGTATCAGACAAAAATGGCGGTTTAACACCACTTAGACACCTTATGCATGTAAAAATAGTGATAAAATCAAAATGGTCAAATAAATCGTAACATGTCTGCTAGTGATTTCATGTGTTGTTTTGATGTACTAATTTTTTTATATGATTCATGTAATATTTCTGTGTAATCGCAATATGATTTGTTGATACATACATGTGTGTATATGTTATCGAGCTCTTGAAAAATATCAACCTGAGCCAGGATATAAAGCGCAAGGGAAGGTGAGCAAAGCGAACGAGCCTCAAGCTATTTTAGCGAGCGGGATGATATTTGACAATACATTGAGGTGTATGCTCTTATTATATTACAGTTATGGCGTGTTTGTCCGTGTGAGAATTTCTCATACGTTTNNNNTTTTACTAAAATGTTATAATCTGTACACACGACTATTTTTGCCATTTCAACCTAGTTACACTGCAAGGTTTGCCTACATCTATTTCGATGTGCCCCATGTTGTCTTTCTCTGTTGTTTTTGTCCTTACTCTTTGTCTTACGTCGGGCTAATTAATGACAAATATTTGTAGGCAGACATTGCCCGGTTTTACTTTTTTCCTCATTGACCGCTCCCGACATTTGTTGCTTCAATGACATTTTTTAGCGGCGATCGATGTTGCTCAAAAATTTCATTCTCTTCTTGTAACCCTGGTGCTTTCAGCTGTTTAACCATGATCATCGCCCAAGTTGGTACTCCATGGCGGGTTGGGAGCAAGGCAAGGGAGTGACCTTGATATAATTTATGTCAAGAATACCGCTTATGTGCTCGCTAGGAGCCCTCTTGATCTCGCTTGAGGGGGTGAATATTGTTCATCTCTTGTTGAAGACCCTCAAACGACATCAAAATGTAGACAGGAATAAAAACCCTGTCCTTGATAAACTGGAGTTTTCCATGTATCCTGTGCGTTTTTGTCACATGTACATTCACCCCATATCCTTTCATTTTCCCTATTAGATGTCAAAATTCTGATAACTTGTTAATCCTCTTTTATTTGTTTTTTTAGATATGTAATTATCTAACTGAGGTTTCAAATTTCCCGAAAGTTGCGCAGGAAATTCGACATACATGGCATTCTCGCCTTTTTCAGCAATTTTCAGCTTCAAAAACATGTCTTGTAATTTTTTATCATTTTATTGGTAGGATTTTGTAACTGGATGAATATTTTTCCGAACAACTCGAAATAATGTTGCAGCAATCTTTGGTTGTTATGATATTTTATCGTTCCTAAGAGCTTTTATGACGTCATAACGTGAAAACTTCAGAGCTCTGCAGCGTATATCAACGACCAAGTTTCTACAATTTTTTGACGTCTAGTTAATCTATTTGTGTAATCATGATTCTGTTTTGAATACCTAATCGGAGAGAGCAAATACAAAAAATATCTATTTCAATCCATTTGATTTCGAATGAAAACATGAAAAAAACGTTATTGTCTTTGAAACGTCGGTAGAATCACTTCATATATCCAGGACACCCAAATATAGCTTTTGCAAAAAGGCTCTGCAGGCTGATATAACCATAAGGAAGGATGATTATTTATTATATTTCGTCAAATCAACATATAGTTATATTGGATGACGTTTAATTGAGCTGTGCTACATTCTTCGATTTCTGCATCAAATGGTTTTTATAAGCATAAAAAATTACCCGATGAAGACTTGCGATTAATTTCAAACAATTGAAAGCAGTATATGAGTTTTTACTGTACCTGCTACGGTCTTCTCTACGTTCTTGTTTGCTATGTGTACGTATTTTTGTAAAAAATCCATTTCACTCTCCGAAGTGACTTCTGCCAAATAACCTCCAATGTTTTTACAGGTTTCCTGCAATGAAAATATGGAATTCAGCTGTACTGCAATAAGCAGTCTCAGCCTTTTTTTCCTAGAGAAAATGATGAGGGAGGGAGGTGTCCATTTAAATTGTTTTGTTCCCCAATAAGTGATGACACAGTTTTTCCCTTGCATATACCCCCCAAAAAATAATCAGAGGTGGTGTTAATTTTTTATTTTATTAGTATGACAGTAAAAAAGGGAAATGAGGTACCTTACCAAGAGATTGAGGGCATGAGAAACAAGTGATTAACTTTATGTGGCCATACAGGTTTTGACATTACCATGGGTTGACTAAATGACAGTGTTAGACAGTCACCATATAAGAAGCAGGACATGATTACCCTTCTGCAGCACCTTCTGTCACTCTTGGTTTTTACAGTTCACACTAAGTTCCAAAGTTTTTAATGTCTTGTATCTTTTTTCTGCTTTCTCTTTTTTGGCATGTCTCTAGACTAATGTGTCTTTGTTCCTTAGATACTTTATTGCTGTTGTTTTGTACATCAAACTCATGAAATCAGACTGATTGTAAATTCATGTTTTTCACATGAATTTCATGTATGGCACATTTGCCTGTGCATGGACTATTCAAGTACATGTGTTGACTATTAAATGGAAATACAACAAAGGATGTCGGAACAGAAACCCCCAAGAAGTGATAAAAGTAACTATGGAGGAGTTTTTTCATATGTTTAAGATTAATGAAAAACATATGAAAACATATGTTTAGTTCTAATGAAAATCATATGAAAACATATGTTTAGTTCTTATGAAAATCATATGAAAAACATATGTTTTGTAAAAAACATATGAAAAACATGTGTTTTCCATATGTTTACTTATAATGAAAAACATGTTTTTCATATGTTTTTGAAAAACATATGTTTTTCATATGTCAAAAAACATATGTTTCCAGACCGGACCCAAACATATGTTTTTCAGATGTTTTTCAATATGAAAATCATATGAAAAACATATGGAAACATATGTTGCAATTTTTCCTATGTATGCAGATGCAATATGACACAAGAAATGACATTTGTAACGAATTGTGTTTGTCTATAATGCACGTAATATATAACAAAAGCATTTTTGCACATCAATAACGACCACCGGAACCTAACAACCCGTGTTTGCACAACCTTAGATATTCCAGGTGCAAAATATTTCGCAATCCAAGTTTTCTTCCTTGATCAAAGCAGAGATATCTATCAACATTCTGCAAGAAGAAAGGAAAAGATTTGTTGCATTGGTGAATAATGTCAAAAAGAAAACATTATACAGCAATTTACATACAAATCTTTTTTCAAAGAATGAGCCGGTAAACAAAACCAGGTACTCATTGAAAACAAGAAACGACCAACATCATTCTATATTTTATATTTTCTGTCATCTATTAAGTGTTTTTATGTGTATTTACTCAATATCTCGTCATTGCTTTTTTTAAATGAATTTGCTATTTTGTTTACTTTTGAAAGAACATTAGCAGTACCGTACACAAAAGCATGATAAATGAATAAATTTTTCAAAATTTATCACCAAGAGTATATTATTATTATGACCACATTGAAATTATAAAAAAATACTGGTTGGATTTTTGAAAACAAAATTGAAAACAAAATGCTAATATATGTATGACTAACGAACTACAAAGATAGAAATGTACAATTCCCAGTGCGAACAGTTATTATTGATATCTTTTTAAATCTACCCACCAGCAGTGTTATGGGCTTCATTCGAACCCATACCTTCTCCCGAAACATCAATGTGGAGAAGATAATAGGAAACATTTATAATGGCTAAAAATCACAATCACATTCTAACCGCTACCAGAAACTCCACCAGAAAAACAATCGAACAAAAAGAAAAGAATAGATAACGATAGGAACTCGGGACACCGCCACTAGCAAGAGTTATCAGTAGTGTTAAACCTGTTTATTGGAACCCAAACCTGCCCATTCTCTATCCCGTTTCCCTATAGTATAATAAACATACAAGTAAACTCCAAAACTGGTAGAATACTAAATCCAAGACCACAATCTTGATAAGGAAAGAATAAGACAAACGTAATTAGGAAGTCAGTCGACAACTGGACACGACGACGGACACCTCTAAAGGGTATAGGTACATTGGTGTCCTCTGTAGGCATATTCGAAAATAACCAAACTGAGGCATAAATAAGAGAGAAAGACGAAATGATCACAATTATGATGATATTGTTGACGGATAACAGAGTTGTAAGTAGCTTTATATATATATAAATAAATGGTAGTTTATGCAAAAAATAACTTTACAGCAACTTCGTTATTTTGTTATTTATTACCACTGGCCAATGCCTCTGCTAGTGGACTGTTAGTCCCCGAGAGTATTAACGAACCCAGTAGTCAGTACTTCGGTACTGACTCGAAAACCGATTGTAAAGAAACTTCTAAATACATCTAAATTTCGCAAGATTTAGTTTAAGACTAAGGAGTATCTCCCTCATGCATAGTTGTGTCCTAAGCTGAGTTTTGGTTTTTATTATTCAGTTCTTTTGGTTATTTGCTCTCCAACAGTTTAAAAATGTTTTTCCGTTAATGTACTATCAAATTTTAAGTTTGATCTGAATTGATGAGACATAAGTTGTCGAACTGCGCATAAGCAGAAAATAAATTAAAATGGTAACTTTGGTATTTTGTTATTTATGTATGACAAAGCAAGCTGTAAAGGTTGAAATAAATATTTTCGAATGCCAAAAGTGATCATTAACATCTTTTTAAATCTATAAAGCATTGTGGTAAGCTGGATTCGAACCAATACATCCGTCTAGCTGTCTATATAAATGTATGTTTTATTGTTACTTTAATCAGTAAGGACAAAAAACACTTTGGTCAACTATGTAATGTTTTACATGTTAACTTTGTACTGACAGGCAACTTGAAAATAAGAATAATATTATATGTGCCTCCACCTTACAAAGAAAAGCAATCTGTAAATGTTTTCTGAATAAGTATGCACTACGCTTTATTTTAACGTTAAGATGAAATGTTTAGGTCAAACATGGAATAAAAACTACAAAAGTGATGATAAGGAAGACGACTGGTTTCATGCTTACCCTTCCGGAGCACCTGATGTCCCTCTCAGTTTCACTGGAGTTCACACTGTGAGTGCCTTTGTTCTGAATGTTGTGGTTTCTGGTTCTGTGCTTTGTGTCTGTCTGGCGTCATTGTTTTTGTGTCTAACGTCATTGTTTTCTGTGTTCTCGTTTTTGCCCTGTCTTTGGACTTCGATTTTTGTGAATCTCACCCCTTTGTTCCTTTGGTATTCTACTGCCGTTGTTCCTTATGTCTAAAAATATGTGTTCCCAAGAAAATCTGTATATTGATTGTCGCAAGACTTGTATATGTATAATATACACTTGGCCATAAGTTAAGGACCACTTCTTTTTCAATATTGAACTCAATTTTTAATATTAAATTCAATATTTTGTATTTCACGTAATTTTAAAAATTACTGTGTGATAAGATTATTCTATTTACAAGAAAACAAAATTCATAGAGATACAAAAGGCTTACAAAAAGGTGCATATGCAATGAGTATTTTAATAGATGGGATGCAAAATGGTGATGATAAGCAGAAACAAAGTTTCACTGCAATGTGCGATTTATTGTAGAAAGTAGCGCTTTCAGAAACTGAAAACTTCATATTGGCAAAAAAGACACATATATGAACATGAAGAAAACAGTATTTGTTAACCTTGGGATATGTCTTAAATTTATGTAAAGGAGTTAATCTGTTTAAATACAGCTTCAGATGGTATTTGTCAAGAAATGGTAAGGTATTCGCAAGATTTTGAATTAAAGGTATTGTAGTCTATTAATGCATTGAATTTCTTTAAGATAGTCTCATTCATACTATTTTGTACGTGTTCATATGTTAAATTCCATTTTTGCTAATTTTTAGCCAAAATGACAATTTCATTTATCTATCTTTTTCCTCTGCACTGTAAAAATTTCAAGAAAATGCAATGAATACTAAAGTTACACAATCAAGACGCTCTCAAGAGCCTGTATCGCTCACCTGGACCGTAGCTGACAAAGAAAGATGAATGGCATTTCCAATAGGGTCCAGAGTTTAAACTTTGTTCCCCGCTGAGGCCACCTTTGATCGAATTGGATGAAGACATGCCAGTTGCAAATTTTGAAGAGGGCTGTACTGGTAGTTTCTAAGAAGAAGATCTTTGAATGTCGTTGCCATATGTTTCAATGTAAAAACAATCTTCCCGCTGGCAACCATTTTGGATGAGGTATGAACTTGCTGGATATTTTTTGGGAGGGACCATGTAAGGACCTTTGCCACTAAGTTTGGTTCTAATTGGACTAGTAGTTTTTGAGAAGAATATCTTTGAATGCGTTTTCATAGAGTCCAATGTTAAAACTATGTTCCCTACTGGAAACCATCTTGGAGGAGGTACGGACCTGCCGGGTACCTTTTTACGAAGGGACCATCTATTGACCATTGTGACTAAGTTTGGTTCTAATTGGAGTGGTAGTTTCTGAGAAAAAGATATTTGAATGTCTTTTCCAATAGGGTCCAATGGTAAAACTATGTTACCCGCTGGCGGCCATCTTGGATGAGGTATGGGCCGGCCGGATACCTTTTATAGAAGGGACAATCTAAGGACCATTGTGACTAGGTTTGGTTCTTATTGGACAGTTAGTTTCTGAGAAGAAGAGCTTTGAATGCGTTTTTCATAGGGTCCAATGGATGCATACTAAATTGGTACCGGACCGGAGAAAACACGTAAAAACTCCGGATTATCGCCGATTTCACAAATTAAAAAAATTATAAAAAATAACTTTCCGACCGACCGACCCTAATTTTTTTCAACATGTGACAGTAAACTCACATCTTTTTTTTTTTTGGCCTAAAGGAGACCATCTAAGGACTATTGTGGCCAAATTTAGTTCTAATTGGCCCAGTGGTTTCAGAGAAGAATACATTTGAATGAACAGTTTACGACGGACGAGGGACGAACGTCAAGTGATGGCAAAAGCTCTACCTTCTATTGCCGGATGAGCTAAAAAACGGTCAATTTTCTTTACACGTGTTTCAAGGAATTATCTCTCTCTGAAGCTTTGAAGCAGTTAAGTTGAATAATGAAGTTGCTTTCAAGTAAACTGACACAGTTAGTTGTTAATTACTTGATATTACAATACCCACCTGTCAACAAACACTCTTACCTGTGAAAGGCTCCAAGGTTGTTTACTGACACTGAAGGTATAACAGGAAGTCCCGTACTGTATCCATCCAACAGGACAAGCAGCTCTACAATGGAATATGATATCTTGTATTAAACATTTTAAGTAAATATTCTCAGTAAATTACCTACTAACAGTTATTTTGCGCTCAAATATGTATATTATATAGGTATTGCGCAAAAGTATTGTTAACAACCCTTTTCTTACGAAATACTGTTATTCAATAAATTACTCCGAAATGCATATTAACTGACTAACAAACCATCACAATTCTTAATTTTTAAAATAAAAACTATCGTTTGAGGTCCCTTCTTAGTGGCATCGCCCAGTTACGGTAGCTTGATATTTGCCTCGGGCATACCCCTGTCTTTATCGATATTTGGTGTTTTATTTAGATCCTTTCGTTTTTTCTTTCTTTCAGCTTTTGCTAACTTTTTAGTGAATGGTCTTAATTTGACTTATTTGATCCACGATGGAGAAAGAAAAGTAATCGAAATGGACATGTGCAGAAACTAAATTGTAGTCATTTAGATATTATGTTACTATGTACAATTTGTAAAAAAAAGAAAGGAGAACACTGAGCAAGAATTTTAAACATATGAACCATATCAATGAATGAATAATTACACAGAACTAAAAAATTGTGATCGTTTCGGAAAAAACTCCATAACGCAAGCGACGTATGAATAGAAAAAACAACGGCAGTAGAATACCGAAGGAACAAGGGAAGCGAAGACTACAAAAATCGATATCCAAAGACATGGCAAAAACGGCAACAGAGAAAAAGAAAGACAAAACAAGGACGTGAAACAGCTACAATGCACGGAAATAAAAAGACAACATTTAAAAACTAAGGCACTCATAGTGTGAACTCCCATAAAAACCGGGAATGACATCAGTTGCTCCGGAAAGGTAAGCATGTCCTGCTCCGCTAGCGGCACCCGTCACACTATCAGTGAGTTAATCCAGGGTTGAGTCAAAACCGGTTATGTCAAATCCGTGAAGACGTTATTAGGGAAAATGACATCGGGGCAGTGAGTAAACAACCCGATGCTGTGCACGTTTCAGCGTGTGCGCTTCCATTTTGTAACACCTTAAATAATCATTGTTCTTCAAAAAATTTAAGTAGGTTCAAATGCATAATTAACACACTCTTCAATGTATGCATGAAGTAGATCATGCTTACACTTCCGAAGCGCCCGATAATAATGGAGGTTTTTGTATGGATTCACATCGGTAGTGCTTTAATTTGCTGGCTTTCTTGTTCTATTTCATTTTTGTTAATCTATTTGGACTTTGGTATGCTGTCTCAATTTATGTTGGATAGTAATTGTCGTGATTTTGAATTTTTCATTTTGGAATTTCCGCTTTTTTAATTTTTGCTTCGGCATTCGTTTGCCGTTGTTTCATTTTCTTTTATCTTTTTACCTTTAAGATTTCTGCTTTTAACACTTCTGGTCGGTAGCTTTGTTATGATCCATATTTTTAAAAATTTTGACTACAGTGTTCAAAACTATGATGTGTCAATGCAAGATAATTATTGCCAAGCTTGCTGCATTCATTCCATGTAGACACAGGAATAGACAATAAAACGAAAAACTACGTATCATCTATTCATTAGATTAAAATTATGTCCAGATTATAAAAGTGACGACAAAAGTCCGAAGCAATTACAGGGAGAGACCAGTTAGAAAAATCCACAAAACGAAGGACAGAATCGAGAAAACCCAACACAGAACATTTAAGGCAAGCTTTTTTTTTTGTTTTTTACTTTAAATATTAAGGTCTTTCCCACATCGGTGGAAAGACCTTCTTGTATTTCTTCTGATTATTATTTTTTTTCTTTTTTTTTCTTCCAACATTTGCAAAAAAAGTCTTAAGAGATATCACTTTGATACTTGGTACCATTATTCAGAAATGGCCGGGCTTGACCAAACTCACCCTGCAACCCAATCTATTTTTAGTAACAGAGTTACAACATCAAACATGGTAAATCTTGTTAGCAGATAAACTCGGAAACCATAATAGATAGCTGATGAAGTGTAATTAGAAAAATGTTTGTTAGGTCATGACAAAGATCCGTTACATTTGGTCCGAAATTGTTCGATGGACCATTCTGGAGTTATGACCCCGCAAAATTTGATGCTTTTTTAACAATGATTTTCTCCCAAACTGGAAGTGAAAGAGACATGAGACCTACACTATTGTTCTTGGTTCTCTAAGGGCTATTTGAAAAGGTCAAGGTCAAAGGTCATCGATGACCTTTATTTTGACCTCTAGACTTGTTAGCGGAAAACGTAAGAGATAGCTGATGAAATGTAATGGAGAAAATGTGCGTCTTGTTGCGACCTACAATCGTTACGTTTGGTCCAAAATCATTGGACCAACCGTTTTGGACCTATGGACCAAAAACGGATTTTCGATGTATAAATTTGGGGTTTTTTGCTTATAGCTCAAATACCATTGAAGATACAAACATATATTCATACAAAAATGTTCAAGTAGACTTGACCTTCAAAATTACGTCAAGGTCAAATGTCAAGGTCACATTGAAAAAAATGTATTTCACTTTAAAGAGTCAATAATATACATATTAAGGTGTCTGCAGGGTATTAATTTCCTATTATAGAATTTTGTTAAAATTTTCTGTGTAGAAACATAATTGTATTATTGTTCAAAATGTTAAATAAAATTTGGGGGTCACCGTGCATTTAAGCGCAAAATCTGAAATTGAAAATTTCAGGATTTTACATAGAAATGATAGGGAAAATGAACATATGAGAGGATAGTTTGAAAAATCTATTATAGAATTTTTTAATACTTTGCATGTGTTTAATTATCATTATGTAGTTTACATATAAAAAATAAAAATTAGGGGTCACCGTTGAAATAAGAGAGAAAAATTGCAAAATGTTAATTTCTCTAGTGATATCTTTGTTAAAACATTTTATTAAATTATCTCCCTTGAATAATTTCTGTGTTCTATAAATACAGCAACAGATTTAAAGCTCATGTGCTTAAACTCACATTTTTGTAATGAAAATGTTATAAAAATGATTAGAATATGAATTTTAAATACATTTGAACTTTCTTTTCATTTTAAATAACTATTTTGTTAAATTTCTTAATGAATGAAACCTAAATGAACAATTATTAGACAAAAATGGCGTAATAATACCACTGAGACACCTTAANGTAGACTTGACCTTCAAAATTACGTCAAGGTCAAATGTCAAGGTCACATTGAAAAAAAATTATTTCACTTTAAAGAGTCAATAATATACATATTAAGCTTAAAATGTTGGTTTTCCCTATGAATCAATAATGAGAACATTCTGACGCAACTTTGGGAAAGACCTATCAATTGTTCTTCGAACGATTGACGTACTAGTTTTTTTTATTGTTTTGTGTTATTGTTCATTACTTGATTATTACTTCATGTCAAAATTGGGGGAAAAATTACTTGAGTTTAGATTATATTTATTATTAGCTCTCTCTCAGTTGTTAAACATCTTTGAGTTGATTGTCTTTTAAAAGATTAGATTTTACTTGTACTTAAGAAACATAAGTTGTCGAAATGGCCATATGCAGAAACCAAATTTACAGTAAGATCGGTATTTTCTTATTTTTTTTACCACTGGGTCGATGCCCCTGCTGTAGGACTGTTTGTCCTCTATCATTCAGTAGCCATGAAGTCAGTACATTTGTACTTTGGTGTTGACCCGAAAGCCGATTTAATTTGATAAGTTGCAATATCTTAGTTTTGTAATTTGTTGAAAACCAAGGCGTATCTCCCTTATGCATAGCTATTTCCTTAGCTGATTTTGGCTTTCAATTTAGATTATATTGGTTATTTGCTCTCTCTCAGTTATTAAACATCTTTGAGTTATTGTCTTTCAAATACGATATGCAGAAACAAAATTTACAGTTCGGTATTTAGTTATTTCAATAATTGTAATACTTTGTGTTTTTCATTTGTCAAGCAAGAAGCCATTTATTTAATATATTGTCAACCGCTACAGTGAAATTTTGTGGTCTTGAATTTCATGAACTATGTTAATTTTATGCACATTTTCATTTTACAGAAGATCCTGTTTGGCTAAATTGTAGACCAGTGTCGACCCCAAAAGTCATTTGCCATTTCCTGCTCTTTATCGACATTTATTTTTTTGGCTTTTCTAAGCTATTGAATGAGAATGACAATGAAGAATTATCTAAAGTTAACCGTATGTATGTTGTTTGTGACTGTTTGGGCTACGTATAATTTCATTACGTTTGGAGGTTGTGAATTTTGTATCAATGTTCCTTTGAAATAACAAAACAAAAAACAAACAAATCAAACAAAACAAAAATAAATAGCAATATTATGGTGCATTACATGATACCCCGCAACGTTTCACAAAATTTCAAAGTTAAAAGGGATATAACTCCAGAACCCTATTTATAGCTGAACTCAAATTACACTTGGCCTTTGTTTTGTGGAAAACAACTTACATACCAAGTATGAAGACAGTATGATATCTCTTTCACAAGTTTTCTGTCGGAAACCCTAAAATTCGCAAAATTTCAAAGTGTCAAGGGTTATAACTCATTAACCCCTTCGACCTCTGAACCCAAAATCGAACTTGGTCTGAGATACATAGTAAACTACTTACATACCAAGTAAGAAAACAGTATGTTATTTCGTTCAAGAGTTATCAGTCAGAAACTCTTAAGTTCGTAAAATTTCAAAGTTTCAAGGGGCATAATTCATTATCACCTCTGAACCCAAAGTCGAACTTGACCTGAGTTTTGTGATATACAACTTACATACAAAGTTTGAAGACCTTATATTATTTCGTTCACAAGTATCAGTCGGAAACTTTCGGGGGCGGACGGACGGACACAAGACTAAGGGTATCACATAATACCTCGCCACTACGTGTGGGTATAAAAAATATTATTCTTAAATGATCTTTAAAAAAAACCTAAGCGTCAACCTGTTTTTAATGAAAGCTCATTTGTCGCGAATTTATTCTCGTTTGTTACATTCAATTGTGACACAGTAATTTGAATATTACAGACATCATTATAATTCCCTTGATATGGTTCGGGTGTTTTCATAGAAATTAACCTCTCCCGAGTACATATGTCGAGACAACTTTAGTGAAAATAAGATTTACTTGGTAACTAGGATCCTCCCAGGATATTTTTGAAATTAAATACCTTGAATAACAAAAAGAAAAAAAACATAGAGGTTTGCAAACCTTAAGAATTATAAAAAAAAACGGTAAGAACTACAAAATTAAACAGCACATGAATTCCAAACAGCATAGTGTTTGTCTACTCCATACCGCTTTAAAAGCCAGTTCTTTAGTGCTGGCCCGCAAAACCAACATTACTTTGCTTTTGCTTACCGCTGGGCTGATGTTCTTTTGCTGCACTTCTAGTCCAAGGGTGTATTCAACATGTTCAATAACTAAGTAGTCATCGATCTTTTTTGGAAACTTGCCATATTTAAATTTAGAAAAATTTTGTTAAAAACTAAGGAGTATCTCCCTCTCGTATACCCCTGTCTTTGGCTAATTTTGGCCTTCCTATTTAAATCCCTTTGGTAATTTGTTTACTATCTACGGAAGCATGGAGGGGACATGTGATTTTTTTTTCTTATCTCGTGGTTACGAGATACTATCTCGTTCCAAAGACACACTAAATCGTGGCCACGACATAGCTATGTCGTGCACACGAGATACTATCTCGTTCCCACGACATACTAAGTCGTGGCCACGAGATAGCTTTCATAGCTCGTTGTTGAAGGTCTCATGGTGTTTAAGTCTCTCGTGGCCACGACTTAGTATGTCGTGGGAACGAGATAGTATCTCGTGGCCACGACATAGCTATCTCGTGGCATCGACATAGCTATCTCGTGGCCACGATTTAGTATCTCTTGGCCACGACTTAGTACTTCGTGGCCACGAGTAAGTATGTCTTGGGAACGAGATAGCATCTCGTGGGAACTACATAGCTATCTCGTGGCCACGACTTAGTATGTCGTGGGAACGAGACAGTAACTCGTGGCCACGACTAAGTATGTCGTGGGAACGAGATAGTTTCTCGAGGCCACGACATAGCTATATCATTGCCACGTCTTAGTTTGTCGTGGCCACATGATAGAAAAAAAAATTCACATGTCCACCTCCATGCTTCCGTAATTATCATATTTTTCACATATTTCTGTTTATGGATGACCAAATGTTTTGATTTGATTTGCATTAATAGACAAAGGTGTCGAAATGGCCATAAATAGAAACTAAATTCATAGCAACCTCAGTATTATGTTAATTATTTGTTCATAAACAATCGTATGTGTTCGGAAACGTTGCTTCTTTCTTACCTGATTTCACATATATAGTTTTGTTTTTCACTACAGGCCAAATCATTCCAGTTGGCTTGATTATCACGCCACAGATGCACACAATTTTCATGGCCACCTGCATTGTTTGGTTCTCCGCCATTCCAGTTTGTAAAATTGAAGCATTCTTGACTATTTACCCAATAAAAGTGTGTGTTTTGGCATTTTGCTACATTCTTTCTGCCTCCCAACCAATAGCCTACAAGTATATACATTTGAATATTTTTATCGTTGTTCATCCTTGTCTTTTATCTTTTTTGACGTTTTCTTTGTGCAAACTACCTGGCGGATTCTGGCATGTGAATGTAATTTCCGGCCATTGTATGTGTTTCCTGTTATCTTTTGTTATTGAACCAGTATATCTACATGCTGTAAGGGCGGAGATTTTAGTTAAATTTATTTTTGCGACTCAGTTCGATGTAAACCAGTCTGGTATCTTTAACTTGGAAAAATAGCGCAATACTTTTTCACATTTATTGTGAAAAAGCAAAACATAAGTAACAGTAAACACCTACAATAGATATACCAGAATGCATATAATTACCCATTACAAATTCTTAAAGACTCTACAAAGATATTACAGGTATACTGTATCTAAAGATATTATAGGTATACTGGCCTCTCACTGATACTGCCGATGTCTACTGAAATCTATGATAATTCTTTACCAAACCCTTTGGGGAGTTTTGAGTTTGATCTTTAATCCGTAGTGCGACAGTGTTTTACCAGCAGACTAGGCTCCTTGAGCTAGCCGGCAGTTTAGCGGCGAGTACTCCTCGACCTATCTTTCTAAATTACGTTTTGTCTTTTTCTTTCCTTCTCAAGATTGTGGTCTTGGAGTTAGTAGTCTACCTGTATTGGGTTTTATTTGTATGTTTTATTATACTATAGGGAAACGGGATAGAGAAAGGGGAGGTTTGGGTACCCATAAACCGGTTTAACCCTACCGCTAGCTCTTGCTAGTGCCGGTACCAAGTCCGGCTATCCAGAGTTCCTATCGTTGTCCATGTTTGTCTTTTGTCATTTTATTGTTTTTCTCGTGCGGTTCCCTGGTGGATTGTGGCATGTGATTGTGGTTTGCGGCCATTGTAGGTGTTTCCTGTTATCTTTTTTATATTAATCTATTTACTTACGGATTTCATATTTGTGTCTCTGTGAATGCGTAGTATACACCAAAGGCAAACATTAATACAGTTTTGTGTTATTATTATAATATTAAATATAAGTTTTACAATGGTTAAACATTTCAAAGGAATATCTCATTTTCTAATTAGTTTGTCACCTTTAAGGTCATCACTTGACATAAGAGTATTCACAGAAAATTACTTGTTACATATGACACATATTTCGGTAACCCGGTCGATTTAAACAATGAAACTAGTATTTCAACTTAAACAAAACATCTTACGTCAAAATTCATGATAGCTAAAGGGAATTCATTGACATGAATTCAATGTTTACCAGTCCGAGGCACATAGCACAGCTACTCCAACGAAGAATTTTTTAAGCACATTTTGATGATTTATCAATTTTCAATTCACAAATACACAATTATGACATGGTGCATGAAGACGCACGTTAAGTGTTGTATTTAAATTACAACCTATGCATTTTATATGCAAAGTTTCACATAGATTCATGAATGCACGTAGGTGCACGGCAATTTTAACTTTTACGTGTTTTTGCAGTTTTCTCGAATTTTGGTCGTAATTAATCGTACATAGTGGTCAAAGCGTCGTAACTCCAAATAATTTTTGAACCAGTTTCTCCTTAGCTCTTATAGAACTGGTAAATGCGAAGAAAATAAAATACCGGAAGTGGACTAATTGTAATTTTTTAATGACGTTAATTTATCCTTAATCTTAATTTTTTGGAGATAAAAAGTTTAATGTCTAATCATTGAAGCAGATAGCTTTCTTTTTGCACCGTTATATTCATTCAATTCGAACATTCCATTTTTTCATTGGAGTACCTACATAGCAGTACCTCAAGTGTCAGTAGGAAGTTAACATTACCAGTGCCTTTTTTCGTGTTAATTCTTGTTTATTCGTTGAGGCTCAATCATGTGGTTGCTATAAGTGTTGCCTTTATATTACATTGTGTATCATGTTTTATAATGTTTGATTCTAGGTTTTCATTATTCTGTAATTAGTACATGTATTCCCTTGACACTATATCGACACGATTTTTTAAATCAATCATGAGTAAATTGTAATTGACTGCATCGTCGAGTCATTATAGGCAATGAATATCTATATACGTATCAGTGGATTAGAACATTTATTAATTTTTGATCCCTAAATAACCTCATCGCTTAGTCTGTGAAACAAAGTAATCCTCTACTTGGTTTCTAATTTAAGATTGGTTTTCACGTCATCAATAAGATGACACATAAGTTCATTGAACTTGACAAACCAATCAGTTTGCTCTGCAAGTAGCAGGCACAGAATACATGAATAAAAGTGGTGAAAGTGTTGTAGGAAGCTTTTTATGCCCCTCTTTCGCTCTTATTTTATATGTATTATATATCCATTGTACTGTAGTAAATGAAATTGTATAACTCTTGCCACTTACTATAGTTGTTTTGTACATATATTTTTTTATTGAACTTTTGGCATTTTGTTATTAGATGCTCTAAACGACAATCTTATATTCGCTTTACAAGAGCGAACAAAGCTAAAACATGCCTCATCTACGGATTCTCATTTAAGGGATCATAAAAATACTCTATGTGTGTTTGTTTTGATTTATCTTTAAATACAAACAAGACGAATACATACAATTATTTCTAAAATGCATTACTACATATTCGAACCTTTTTCTGTCCGTGCAGCTATTCTCTGCAAGTAAACAGTTTCTTCATTTGATTCTATCTCAGCTAAATGTGCACCCATAGCTTTACATCTGCCCTGTATGAAATATAAAAATCCAGAATAAATGATAAAATTTTCAAAAAGAAATTTAACAATTTTACTGTTCTTTTTTTCTTTTTTTTTTTTGTTTTGAGAAAATGAAAATGATACATTTCGGGGTTTTTATATTTAAAGTAACGTTATTGCATTGTGACATCAAATTCCTTTTTGCCGAATTGCATCTAATAAGATTGTTGATATATCTGTCTATTAAGGAGGTTCACCCCTAATATTGTTTGTATCAAGGATGTTTTTAAACCTAGTAAATTGATTAAGCATTGTAGACTTAATTAAATGGAAAAAAATATATAGGTCCATCTGCTTTTAACGGATATAGAAGACATTTAAAATTTGACAGGAAACGGATTTCTCCGGATTTCCACTTAATTTAACATTGACTATTATTTGTCTGAAAGCTAGGAATTCATATCAAAAATTTTATGAAAACTTGTCAGGTGTCTTAATTTGACCAAAAGAAGACATTAATGATGTCAAAAAAAATTTTCCGTGTGCATGCACAATTCTCTGACCCATTAAACTGGAGAAAACCAGAGGAGTTCCGAAATCTGACAAATATTTAAAGTTGTGATGAGTGAGCCACCTCAAAAAGGTTTCACCTAATGATGCATGATTACTACCTGTGCAACATCCCATGTCTGTGCATCGTCAGTACTAAATTTATAACATGATGATCCGAATTGTTCGAATCCAGCTGGACAATGGTCTGCAAAAGGCAATAGATTGTCATATGTATGCAAATATAATTGTTTGTTGCTGAGTTACAGAAAACTGAAAAAAATAGTTATAAAAGTTATAAAAAAAAACAAGAACATTGCACAAAGCTTTCCTAAAATTTGACCTTAATAAGATTTATTAGTAATACAAAAATACCGAAGTTGCATAATTAACAGTAAAATTGTGTTATGCTGCACACGTGTTTCAAGTAACCTCTCATCAGCAACATTAGAATCAAATAATCTGGAAGGCCATAATCCAAAAATTAGTTAGAAAAGAAGTACTCATTACCAAAAATACCGAAATAGGAAGCCAAATCCAGTACTAAGGACATCAAGTGCCGTAGTATTTAATGGGGTTAGAATTTTGATAAAGACAGTAAATTTATATAAAACAAAAGGTAAATTTTCGCGTCAGACAAGTATGACTATTGGACTTCCTATTTTGAAAATTTTATGAAGTCCGTCATTTTTTGTCACATACTTGTTTATTTTAGTTTCATACTTTTAGGAAGTTAACAAAATAATTTAAAATATGTGTTCCCAATTACCTTACAAAATTTCAAGGTAGATCGACTGTCACAATAATTCACGGCGCATTTGGTTGGTGCATATTGCAAAACATGAGTCAAATGCGGATTTGACTTGATTTTCAAGCTGGAATGTTCTTTTATCAGCCTTTTTATCTGGACTTCGCAATAAATTGACAAATCTGTATTATTTAATTTACCGCGAAGAAGCTCCCCTTTCCCGTTTACAAATATTGTCTATTTCGTAAACTATATATATACTATATCTATAAATCAAACGATGACATGTAGATTTTTTAACCAAAATTGATATTTGAGGTGTAAGTCTTTTAAATATAAAAATCTATCTGATATTTATTTCATACGAAAGCAAACAATGAACATGTTCTCAGAGTTCCACATCTGTTCTTTGAACAAATACTGAATTTCGCCTGATTTTCAAAGTCTTATAATAGAAAAACATCATTTGATTTTATATCTTAACATATGAGTTAAAACCTACAAAATATCTTGAAATAAGAATTTTTATCTGATGTTTTTATAAGGCTCAATCTACCTTAATTAAAAAAAAATGAACTAAACAGTCCCACTATCTTTACATTTGTTGCTACATTTAAAGAAGAGCAAAAAATTCGTAAGGCAGAAAATTTGACATGGGAATTTCATATTAATATATCACTAGAGAAATGAATATTTCACATTTAGTGGCTTAAATTTCTATGGTGACTGCTAATTGTATTTCTTATATGAAACCTTTATATGATTTCGAATATCAAATATGAATAAATGTTTAAAAAAAGTTATCCCTGAAAAGTCAATTTTACTACCATTTCTTTGTAAAATCTTAAAATTTTCAATTAAATTTTGTACTTTCATAGACGGTAACCCTAAAGTTTTTTTTTATTTCATATTTTGAAAAATAAAACTATTTTGTTTCAACACAGACAATTTCGCAAAGGTCTATAATAGGAAATTTATACCAACAGCCCTAAGCTTGAACACAAGTGATGTCTGCAAATCTTTAAATAAAAATGTAAAATATCTTCACAACACTAGGCAAAGCTCGAAAAATTGTATGCATTAGGGTGTGTAAGTCTTTCGAATTTTGAAACTTCCGGGTACAATTTTTGTACCCGGAAGTAACATTTTGCACGATAACATATGACGTTCTAAACAAAAGAATAAACGTCATTATCCTATTTAAATGCCATCTTATCGCGGGAGAGGTCTTCAAATTTCAATGTTATCTTGAAATGTCCGTGTCACATGACGAGTCTTACAGACCCTATATATAGCATGAATATATTCAACGAAAATTTTAAAATTATAATGTCGTCTGCATAAAAGCCGGTAATACAAAAAAAGTTGAGTAATCTGAATTTTCCCATGCCTTGCAAACAAATTACGGACAAGTCTTTGTGTAAAATGAACACGGTAAGTAAGAACCAAACCGTCAATCCAAAACGAACAATACAAGGACAATGGCAACATCGGAAACAATAAAGAAACAGAGACACAACATGAGCACGGCGCAGAAAAGAAAAATGAAGACACACGCACACACAAAGATGAACAACACGGACCGAATAAAATACCATGCGTGAGATGTAAAATAGCCTAATCGCCCAAATATTTATTTCGATATATAAAACAAAAATATATTGAAAACTCTAATACTTTGCATGAATTAGGTTAACTTCATGAGAATAATAAATTCAAAGGACATTTTAAAGCATGGTTTTAGAAATGATTTTTTTTAAATTGACTTACCAAAACACTCTGCTACAACAAAAAACAAGAACACCAAGATTATGTTTAAACTCGTCATATTGTCTGCTATCACAGGATGTGCTCTTATTGAAGAATGCTCGTCCTTTTATATTAACGGTTTCGTGATGATTATTTAAAAAAAAATAATTTGACAATAGCTTATTTTCTATTACGCTACAAAACAATCGCAAAAAAACAAACAAAACACAAGAAAGATAAATTTGTTATTGTATCAACGTGCAACATGTGATACTAGTTTCAGCAGATTTTGTTGTTTAATACTGCATTGCGATATCCATCAATGTTAAATCAAATTTAAAAACAACATACGTGGAGGATGTTTCCTTAGCGTTAAGATGGGTTTACGTAATATTAAAGATTCGCAAATAAACATTATGTTAATTTAAAGATTTGTTTGAATTAAAATGTATGTTATAAAACATGTCAAAAATATGACCATCGTTTTCCATAGTATTTCAAAAGAAAATGTAGGTAACAAGACTTAATAATTATCAGTTGTAATTATAAAGGCACACGACAACTTTGATGAATATAAAGTAAATGGGGTACCATTACTTCAGTCTAATATATGACTTTTTTTGCAAATTATACCCTCTCATTTAAGGTAATTATAAGACAGTAAAGCAAAGAGAAAAAATTATCAGAAAGGAAGGTAATGACAAATTATTTTATTGTGCCTTATGCATTTGTACATTTGAACCTTGGCCTTGCATGACATATGGAATACAGGACATTTTGTTTTTGATACGGACTTTATCACGGCCAGTATCAAGTGAGCCCGCTAGGACAAGTTTGATGCGTTTCGCCGTGATAAAGTCCGTATCAAAAACAAAATTTCCTATATTTCTTTTATCGGTAATTCATAAAATGATAAATAAAACTCTAAAATAAATTGAATTAATATGAAATTTCTTTATAAGCAAAGTTAATCTATTGTTTATTGCAATAATTCAAAAACATTCTTCATTCAACGTCTTACGCGTATGAACACGACAAATAGTACAAAACATGACGTCAGCTTAGCAACCCGAACGAGACGCAAAGTGACCTAATAATTTCGTGATAATGTCCAGTTCGATGGTAATGGAATTGATCAAAGGAAATTCATGAAAATTACCGATAATAACTGGTACCTCTCTTAATAGAAAAAAGAAGGGAAACGGGGAATGTGTCAAAGAGACAACGAAGCATAGCTCCGTCCTTAACTTAGTTTTTGCTTTTCATTTGAACCTTTACAGTTATTTGATTTCGATCAAATTTAACAAAGTTTTGGTTACTGGTTTTCCAAATATTTTGACTTGATGTGCATTGGAGAGACATATATAGCCAAAATGAACATATACAGGTGCTTAAATTTACAGTAACTTCGGTATTTTGTTGTAGAATATAATACTTATACAATTCGACATCTTATCAACCGATATTAACACCTCACTGCTGAAAATAAATACTAAAAATATTTTTTATTTGAAAAAAGCAATTACTTGAATAACCTTATCAATTACAATCATAATTATAACAAAATATTCAAAGTTAATTTAAGTTCTGCATATATATATGAATTTAGACAACTTATGTCTCTTCAGTGCAGATTGATTCAAGACATTTGACTATTTGATTCAAAACATATATCATACTTGAATCAAAACATATACAATACTTGAATACTTGATTTAAAAAAAAAGTGGATAACAGGAATCACCTACAATGGCTGAAAATTGTAATTACATGCCACAATCTGTAACGGAACTACACAAGAAGAACACGAATAAAACAAAAGACAAACGTAGACAACGATAGGAACTCGGGACAGCCGAACTTGGTACCGGCACTAGGAAAAGCCAACGGTAGGGTTAAACCGGTTTATGGGTACCCAAACCTTCCCTATATCTGTCCCGTTTCCCTATAGTATGATAAACATACGAATAAAACCTAATACAGGTAGACTAGTAACTCCATGACCTCAATCATGAAAGGAAAGAAAAAAACAATACGTAATTTTAAAAGATGGGTCAAGGGGTGCTCGCCGCTAAACTGCCGGCTAGCTCAAGGAGCCTCGTCTGCTGATAGAACACTGTCGCACTACGAAGAAAAATTAAACTCAAAACTTCCCGAAGGGTTTGGTCAAGAATCATCATAAATTTCAGTAGACATCGGCGGTATCAGTGAGAGGCCAGTGTGTGTGCAAAATTTTCAGGTCATTAGGTCTCAAAGCTAATTTAACGGATACCTGAATACTTGATTTAACATAATACGATACTTGAACACTTGAATCCAAACCTATACGATTACTTGAATCAAAACATATACGATAAATAATGAAAAAAACATCTAGAAAATGCATATGAGACAAAGTATATATAAATACATGGTAAAATCAAGCAATGGATGCACGTTGTTGTTCATTAACTCAAAGTCACAACATTTAATCCAGAAGTAATAAAATAGTCAATACGTCGTTTTCGAGATCCTTTCATTCCCGGAATGACGTAACATCTTTTATGACGTTCCCGGCATTTTCAGGTTCACATACATTTCCGGTTTATTGCATTTCCAACACACACTTTGTAAATTCGTCAAAGAAATGCTATCTAATTTGTAAATTAAGGGAATTTTACTTTCCCTGTGAAGATGAGTATTTGTTTTAAATGATGTGATTTTTATTTGAACATTTTTAAAGACATTTGTTCCAGTAAAATCGACGCAAATGAGACGAAATTTAAGTTCACTTCCAAACATAAAAAATCTTGTGTTATTCTGCAGACAGTGCAGTCGTATTACCGCGGTTCTTAACTTCAAGCTCTGTAATAAAATAGAATGAAAATTTAACCACTGTTTACAACATTCTGTAAGTGGAACTTGTCAAGTAAGATATTGTTATTTACAGTAAGTACAAAGCGGAAGACGTCAGGCACCGCAACGTCACTATTATCACGTGACAAAGTGCTAAGATAAGTATGTTATCCCGTAGTAGATCTGTATCTCGAAAACGCCGTATTACTTCAAATTTTGCTATACTGTTAGCTGACCTTTTTTCTTAATTCTTATGAGGAAAATTCTTTAAAAGGACTCATACAACAGAAACACAAACAACTAGCGCAGTTATTTAATTTCACCTCATATATAACGTTTTTTTTTGTCTTAAAAATCCAAGATTTAAAGATTATTTACATCGTATCTACCCATATGAGCTTGAAAGTAAAGAGACAGCTGATACAACCAACTTTACTTTATACCTTGACCTTATGCTATACATTGATGAACATGAACGTCTGAAATCAAGTCTGTATGACAAACGTGATTATTTTCGACTTCCCAATCATGAACTTTCCCTTCCTTAACAGCAATATACCTATCCCCAGAGGGTATTGATTGCATAGTATACAGCTGATTTCTGTACTGTAGGATGTGTAGTTCACATAGTGTTTTTGTTGAAAGAACAAAAAACTGCTTGTCAGGGATATGCTCAGCCTTTCTTACTTTCATCATTTCAGAAATCCAATGGTAGTCACAACGACATCATATTTATAAATGTCGATTTCATAAATGAGAACAGACATTTAAAGCTATAGTCACATCTTTTCCCAGATTTGACATTACCGGTTTTGACTTTATCCTGGATTAATCAACTATAAGTGTGATTAATTGGTACTGTATCAAAAACAAGACAAGCTTATCCGTCTGGATCAACTGTTGTCACTCTGGTTTTTTTGGAGTTCACAGTTTTAGAATTTTAGTTTTGAATGTTGTGGTGTCCGTGTGTTTTGTTTGTGTGTAGTGTCTTTACTTGAGTTTTGGTTTCTGCCTTGTCTCTCTAGTTAAGTTTATGTAATCGCGTGCTTTATTCCTTCGATTTTTACTGCCATTGTTTATTTCACATTATAGCATTTCAAATTGAAAATATAAAATCTATAAAATAAGCAAGAACACTGTAAAACATAAGCAAACAGCTGATCGATTTTCGAACAAAAACATGGCGGCCCAAACGATCATAACAATATAAATCTCCACCAGGTGTTGACGCTTGTTGGAGCCAAGTTCTTTTAAGACAGAACCAGGAATACCCTTAGTCTTTAAATGTCTTTTTTATATCATTGGGTATCCCCAGTGTAAAAACGATCCCTTTTTTTATGCAAACAATGTTCACAAATATCATTTTATGATAAGGCCCCTCCCTTTGCTGTCGGTTTTATGAAGCACATACCGACACAAGTATATTCAGTGACTTTTCAATCAAACCTGCAATAAATCTTTTTTTGCTAATATATATATTGGACTTTCAGCGTAATTATTATTTACAAAGTCTAAACTAAATATTTCATTATCATATTATACGAAAAATGTTAGATTTCTTCATTAAATGCATGACTACATATATATTTGGCCGATCTGTATTTAATACGACTGATTGAGGTACTTTCTTTTTTAAATTAGTTACCTTTTAATTTATCCTTGGCATGATTCCAGTTCTTGTGAAAGTTGCAAAAAAAAGTCAGTTTGCAGATTCTTGATAATATATTAATGGATGACTTTTCTTGCCGAGACCTGTCTGTCCTGGACTCTCACTAGCATTCTTTTTATCCTTCCCGTTGCCTCCTATCGTATCTATAATAATTAAGGCAAAACTGACTATTTTTTTTTCAGACATACATGTTTTAGACCAGTTATTTCCCTTTTGTGCAAATCAAACAAAGTTTTTGGAAGACCAATAACCTATAAGTCTACTGCTATTTTGAATGGGTTACAAAAAATGTATCAACTGGAAGATGTATCAATGCTGACAGAGAAGAACAAAAAAACATATCAGATCTTAACTAAAAGCCATGGTCAGCTACGGACAATATTTTGCATAAGGAAAAAACTCCATTGTTGAAAAAAAAATAAAAAAAATAAATGTATTGCCACTTCCATTTCAATCGGTTTTCAGACTTGAACTAAAAGTATCGACCACTATCTTCGGGGATTAACAGTCCACCAGCAGAGATATTGACCCAGTGGTAGTGAATAGATAAATACTGAATATAATCAAATATGCTATACTCTTCCATATCAGCAGAGACATCAAACATTACATGTAAATCACTACAATCATTTTTTTTAGACATATCAAAAACTGTTGCGGACGTGTGATTACGTCATGTAACAAAAGGTAAACATTAAAGTAGTGTTAAGTTATAAATCTAGTAAAAGTGCATGTTTTTATTATGTTTAACTGTGTCAATGAAACTAATCATATGTCGCTATGTTTTAAAATGTATTATTTGGATTGAATAAAATCTTATCACAATAAAAATAATCAAGTGTTTTGTCTCATTCTCAAAGAGAGAAGCAAACTAGAGGCTCAGATACGGAGCCTGAATGCTCACATGACAAAGATGCTTTTAAGCCATGCCTATGACCAAAAATGTTTTTCCTATAAGGTCTAATGTTAAACCATGTTCTCTACTGACATCCATATTTTTGTCAGTTTCAATCCTTTGTTAATATCTTTCCATACATTACTCCAATACAGTTAAGTTAAATTTGATTTAAATTAATGATTTCAGAGTAGATGATGAAAATGAAGATTTTCCTATAGGATCCTATGTTAAACTTTGTTCCGCGCTGGCCGCTATTTTTTTTTTTTTATTGGATCAAATAAAAATGAGCAATCTTAGTTATGGATCTTCAGTACATCATTCCTGTAAAGTTTGGTTGAATTTGCTTCATTGGTTTCAGAGGAGAAGATGAAAATCTAATTTTCCCATAGGATCCAATGTTAAACTATGATCCGTGCTGGCGGCCATGTTTTTATCGGATCGGAACGAAATGAGCAATCTTTGTTAAGGACATTCTATACTTCATTCCTGCAAAGTTAGGTAACATTTGCTTCAGCGGGTTGAGAGGAGAAGATGGTTTTCCAGTTTGGTCCAATATTTAACTACGTTCCATGCTGGCAGCCATGTATCAGATCCGAGGGAAATCTTTGTTGAAGACCTTCAGTACATCATTCCTGTAAAGTTTGGTTGGATTTGCTTCAGTGGTTTCAGAGGAGAAGATGAAAATGTGATTTTTCCCTCAGGGTCAAATGTCAAACTAAATTCTGTGCTGGCAGCCATGATTTACATGTATAGCGCATCCAAAAGAATGAGCAATCTTTGTTGAGGACCTCTAGTACATCATTCCTGTAAAGTTTGGTTGAATTTACTTTAGCGGTTTTAGAGGAGAATATGAAAATGTGATTTTTCCCATAGGGTCCAATGTTAAACGTAAGTTCCTTTGTTCCTTCGGTATTTTACTGCCGTTGTTCCACGTTGTCGGTCATGTTTTTTTTATCAAATCGCAAGGAAATGAGCAATCTTTGTTAAGGACCTTCCATGCATCATTCTTGTAAAGTTTGCTATAATTTGCTTCAGGAGTTTAAGAGTAGAAGATGAAAATGTGATTTTTGTCTCAGGGTCCAGTGTTAAAACTAAGTTCCACGCGGCGCTGACGGCCATGTTTTTTATCGGATCGAAACGAAATGAGCAATCTTCGTAAAGGCCCTCCATTCATCCTTCCTGCAAAGTTTGATTGAATTTGCTTCAGTGGTTTCATAGGATAAGATAAAAATGGGAAAAATTAACGGACGGACGCCTGACGACGGACGCCTGACGACGGACGACGGACGCCAAGTGATGGCAATAGCTCACACTGACCCTTAAGGTCAGGTGAACTAAAAATTGAAATTTTGTCTGGACTGGATCAGGTCCATAACGCCATTGATTGCAGCTCGCATGAGGTGCCTTAAAACAACTATGAGCCCCAATTCAAAAAGCATATTTGAGGGTCTCGACGTAGAAAAAAACTGTGTCCTTTCTCCATGACAATTATAACATTGTACGAGTTGATAAAAACATCTCATTTATCTGCAAAAGGCACTTCATTTACTGCTTAATGAAGGAGATGGGCATTGACGATTCAACTGTCTACCACACCAAGGGGGAAATACGAAACACTCACAAAAAAGTTTTGTCTTTTTTTGTATAAATTTGAGTGAAGAAAACAACAACCTGCCTTTTATCTTCTGTGTACCCAGGCTACATAAATGCCCTTACACACAGAAATACATCGTCGGGTCTGCAAAAAGTAAAACAAATGAAGAAATAAAGGGATATGGAGTAAATGTACATGGGACAAAATCCCTATAAATACTTGTTAAGATTTAGCAAATGGAATAACGCTTTCATTGTTGTTCTTCGGCACATAATCTCTTAGCTCATAACTTCATTTCTTACTGCAGTCATAGACGGCCTAAATATATATAGTGATAATGTATACTCAACCAATGGAGTGAATCTGTTGTTAATTCTCAAAACCTCAAAAGACTTATAAGAATATCTATCTTCAACTAAACTCAACTTTCAATAAAGTCAGTACTTTGGGAATTTAAACATCAGTCTTTCCGTACTAAAAGGGTGAAGAAAAGATATTTATATTTAGTGATAGGTTAAGATGGGTCCTATTTTGTCAATCATCCCACTAATTCAAACAAAAAGTAGAATTTTTCGGGACATGTTTTCCAGCAGACAATAGGGAAAACTATGGGGATTCATTGTGCGCCTTTTTAAGCATACTTGTTTCCTTATTCGTATGAAGCCAGATTCATGCAAGGGAAAGTTGATAAAAAATGATAAGCTAGCCAAGTTCTTTAATTTTAGAATCCGGTATATGCTGATGTTCTTCATTAAACAATCCTCAATATTATACAGTTTACGTAAGGATGTGGAGTAAGTGAACATGAGACGATAACACATATGTCAACTCCAAGTGCAATCAATTTTAATGAGCTGTATGGCTATATACCCAAATGGACTCGAAATTAAAGAGACCACTACTACACCATCATCAGTATCATACCTGGATCTAAACCTCTACATTACCAGTTCTGGACGTCTGAAACAAAACGTTACAAACGTAACGATTTCGACTTTCAAAAAGTGAAATCCTGTTTGTGAGCAGTAATATTCAAACATCTCCGGTACATGGTGTCTACATTTTACAACTCATTCACTATTGTCGTGCACGTAGTATGTTAGCGACTTTGTAACAGAGCGAAATAAGTGTCTCAAAAACTTATACATCGCAATGTTTGCGCCTTTTCCAAGTCAGGAATATGTTGCTTGTCTTCTTATAAAGTTTTAATTTCTTGATATTCGGGTCATTGGTTTGTTTCCAATGATTTATTCACTTGTTTTTACCTTTTTTGGGGCCATTTAGGGCTTGCTATATGGTGTGAGGTTCCTCACTG
>MJUU01038047.1:7652-27146 GCA_002080025.1 Modiolus philippinarum
ACCGGTCAGTGCGAAACTTTCCTTTTACACATTATTTTGCTAAAAATTCCATGAAAATGAAAAAAATGTGATAAAAAAATAACTGATAAATCTTCATTTTAGTCATAAAATATATACCGGTCAGTGCGAAACTTTCCTTTTACACATATTTTGTTCAAAATTCCATGAAAATGAAAAAATGGGATAAAAAAAATTACTAATGAATTTTCATTTTAGTCTTAATATATACACTGGTCAGTGCGAAAATTTCCTTTTACTCATTATTTTGTTGAAAATTCAATGACAATGAAAAAATGGGATAAAAAATTACTATGAATCTTCATTTTAGTCATTATATATATACCGTTCAGTGCAAAACTTTCCTTTTACACATTATTGTGTTAAAAATTACATAAAAATTACTAATAAATCTGCCAAATATTCATTTCATTTCTCGTTTAAAGTGTCATTAAATTTACGGGTAAGAATTCACAGATTTTTTTTTATTGAAATAGAATTTCAAAGTATAATTTAGAAAAATTGATTAATTTTTATTCTATGTGCCATATTTTTGTCTTTTTCTCTCGGCATTCGCACGCCGATGTATTATCACTACAAAGACGTGACAAAAACACTAGCATTCCTATATTTTAATTAACCTGAATTGAAATTAAAAATGACGGGTGACGGATGACTAATGCAATCTGATTGGCTGAATGCTGAACAGTGACGGATGAAGGATGACGAGTACAAACAACCTGTGGCTTAGGAACGGTGACTCCTGACGGATGAATGCTGACTGATGAATGATCTGACGGATGCCTTTTGAATCATGACTGATCGGTGACGGATCGATGACTCGTGACGGATCGCAAAAATGGGAATGTTGACTTGTCCAGGGACTGTATGCTATATGGGGTGGTTTTCATGTAAAAACGTCTGAAAACGTCTACGTTTTTAAATTTTAAATTGACGTTTTAAAACGATTTCCCATTTTAGTAACATTTATACACTTTGAAAATATTTGAAAATATTTAAAGCTAAAAACTTTGAAAAACGTTATAAATTAATACATTAAATCACACTTATTGGTTTAAACTTTAAGATAAAATGTACAGAGAACAGCAGTGTTATAATTTAATACAAATAATTACACTTATTGCATTGGTAGTTCATCACATTAAACTTTAAAACAAAATGTACAGAGAACATCAATCTTATAAATTAATACAAGTAATCACACTTATTAGTAGTTAATCACATTTAATCTTTAAGACAAATTGTACAGAGAACATTAATGTTATAAATAAATACAAATGATCACACTTATTGGCACTAGTGGTATATCACATTTAAACTTCATTACAAAATGTACAAAAACAACAATGTTATAATTTAATACAAATCATCCCACTTATTGGTAGCCATTCACATAAAATGATTAAAACAGTTAATATAAAGAATTACACTTATTGGTAGTTAATCACATTTTATTGAAAACTTGTACAGAGAGCAACAATGCTATAAATTAATACATACATGTATAATCACACTTATTGGCAGTTAATCAGATTTAAACTTTAAGACAAAATGTACAGAGAACAACAATGTTATAAATTAATACAAATAATCAAACTTATTGGTAGTTAATCACATTTAAACTTTAAGACAAAATGTACAGAGAACATTAATTTTATAAACTAATACAAATGATCACACTTATTGGTACTAGTAGTATATCACATTTAAACTTCAATACAAAATGTACAGAGAACATCAATTTTATTAATTTATACAAATAATCACACTTATTGGTAGCTAATCATATTTAAACTTTAAGACAAAATGGACAGAGAACATTAATTTTATAACTTAATACAAATGATCACACTTATTGCCTTGGTAGTTCATCACATTGAAACTTTAAAACAAAATATACAGAGAACAACAATGTTATAATATATACAAATAATCAACTTATTTATAGCCATTCACATAAAAAAGATTAAAAGAGTTAATGTAAATAATCACACTTATTGGTACTTAACCAAATTTTATTTAAAAGTTTGAAACATAATGAGCAGATAACATCAATGTTATAAATTAATACAATTGATCCAACTTATTGGTAGTCATTCGTATGAAAAATTAAAACAGTTAATATAAAAGTCACACTTATTAGTAGTTAATCACATTAATACTTTTAAAGAAAATGTGCAGAGAACATAAATGTTATAAATTAATACAAATAATCACACTTATTGGTAGTTAATCACATTTGTCCTTTAAAATAAAATGTACAGAGAACATTAATTTTATGAATTAATACAAATGATAACACTTATTGTTAGTTAATCACATTTAAACTTTAGTACAAAATGTTCAGAGAACATCAATGTGATAAATTAAAAATTAATCACACTTATTGGTAGTTCATCACATTAAAACTTCATAACAAAATGTACTGAGAACATCAATGTTATAAATTAATACAAATAATCACACTTATTGGTAGTTAATCACATTTAAACTTTAATTCAAAATGTACAGAGAGCATCAATCTTATAAATTAATACAATAATCACACTGATTGATAGTTAATCACATTTAAACTTTAAGCAAAATGTACAGAGAACATCAATGTTATAAACTGATACAATAATCAGACTGATTGGTAGTTAATCACATTTAAACTTTAAAACAAAATGTACAATGAACATCAATCTTATAAATTAATACAATTGATCACACTTATTGGTAGTTTATCACATTTAAACTTTAAAACAAAATGTACCGAGAACATCAATCTTATAAATTAATACAATTAATCACCCTTATTGGTAGTTAATCACATTTAAATTTTAAAACAAAATGTACAGAGAACATCAATCTTATAAATTAATACAAATGATCACTCTTATTGGTACTAGTTGTATATCACATTTAAACTTTAATACAAAAATGTTTAGAGAACATTAATGATATAAATTAATAAACATGATCACACTCATTGTACAGAGAACAGCAATGTTATAATTTAATACAAATAATTACACTTATTGCATTGGTAGTTCATCACATTGAAACTTTAAAACAAAATATACAGAGAACATCAATGTTATTAATTAATGTAAATAATCACACTTATTGGTAGTTAATAACACTTAAACTTTAAGACAAAATGTACAGAGAACATTAATTTTATAAATTCATACAAATAATCACACTTATTGCATTGGTAGTTCGTCAAATTGAATCTTTAAAACAAAATGTACAGAGACCAACAATATAATAATAAATGCAAATGATCACATTTATTGGTAGCCACTCACATAAAAAAGATTAAAAGAGTTAATGTAAAGAATCACACTTATTGGTAGTTAATCAAATTTTATTGAAAAGCTTAAAATGTACAGAGAGCATCAATGTTACAAATTAATACAATTGATTACACTTATTTGTAGTCATTCACAGAAAAAGATTAAAAGAGTAAATGTAATGAATCACACTAATTGGTAATTAATCAAATTATTTTGAAAAGTTTAAAACAAAATGTACAGAGAACATCAATGCTATAAATTAATACAATTGATCACACTTATTGGTAGTCATTTACATGAAAAATTAAGCAGTTAATATAAAAGTCACACAACTTGGTAGTTAATCATATCAATACTTTAAACAAAATGTGCAGAGAACATCAATGTTATAAATTAAAGCAAATAATCACAGTTATTGGTTGTTCATCACATTGAAACTTTAAAACAAAATGTACAGAGAACATCAATGTTATAAATTAATGCAAATAATCACACTTATTGGTAGTTAATCACACTTAAACTTTAAGACACAATGTACAGAGAACATTAATTTTATAAATTCATACAAATGATCACACTTATTGCATTGGTAGTTCATCACATTGAATCTTTAAAACAAAATGTACAGAGACCAACAATATAATAATAAATGCAAATGATCACATTTATTGTTAGCCACTCACATAAAAAAGATTAAAAGAGTTAATGTAAAGAATCACACTTATTGGTAGTTAATCAAATTTTATTGAAAAGTTTAAAACAAAATGTACAGAGAGCATCAATGTTACAAATTAATACAATTGATTACACTTAGTTGTAGTCATTCACATAAAAAGATTAAAAGAGTAAATGTAATGAATCACACTAAATGGTAGTTAATCAAATTTTATTGAAAAGTTTAAATCAAAATGTACAGAGAACATCAGTGCTATAAATTAATACAATTGATCACACTTACTGGTAGTCATTCACATGAAAAAAGAAACAGTTAATATAAAAGTCACACTTATTGGTAGTTAATCATATTAATACTTTAAACAAAATGTGCAGAGAACATCAATGTTATAAATTAAAGCAAATAATTACACTTATTGGTAGTTCATCACATTGAAACTTTAAAAAAAATGTACAGAAAACATCAATGTTATAAACTATTACAAATGATCACACTGGTTTTTAGTTTATCCCATTTAAATTTAAAAACAAAACTTTCATAGATCATCTATATAATAAATTGATACAAATAATCACACATATTGGTCATTCACATAAAAAATTAAAACATTTAATATAAAAATCACACTTATTGGTAGTTACTCAAAGTTAAACTTTAAAAGAAAATGTACAGAGAACATCAATGATATAAATTAATACAAACAAACACTCTTATTGGTAATCATTCACATAAAAAAGATTAAAACAGTTAATATTTAAATCACACTTACTAGTAGTTAATCACATTAAAACTTTAAATAAAACAAAATGTACAGAGAACATCCATGTTATAAATTAATACAAATAATCACGCTTATTGGTAGTTAATCAAATTTAAACTTTAAAACGAAATGTACAGAGAACATCAATGATATAAATTAATACAAACAAACACTCTTATTGGTTATCATTCACATAAAAAGATTAAAACAGGTAATATTTAAATCACACTTACTGATAGTTAATCACATTAAAACTTTAAATAAAACAAAATGTACAGAGAACATCCATGTTATAAATTAATACAAATAATCACACTTATTGGTAGTTAATCACATTTTATTGAAACTTTAAAACAAAATGTACAGCGAACATCATTGTTATAAATCAATACAAATAATCAAACTTATTGGTAGTTCATCACGTTAAAAGTTTAAAACAAAATGTACAGCGAACATTATTGTTATAAATTAATACAAATAATCACACTTATTGGTAGTTAATCACATAAAAATATGTTATAAATGAACAAAGAGGTCATGGAATTATTACATATCAGGGATCACAATATAATTGGTTGTAAACTGATTAAAAGTTTAAAAATAAGCGAAGCGGATTATGTTAAATGTGAAGAGTAAAAAATTAAGTTTATGAGTCAATAAACTCGAATAAATCATAGCCGTTCCTTATAACTTAATTTAATGTCCTTAAAATGCTCATAACTAAATTGTTTTCCGGGAATTCCTTTTGTGACGTTATGTAAACAAAATTGGTTTTATTGATCAATAACCTCAAACTTTTTAACCAATCAGAAAACGACGTCCATTCAAAATTAAGTTATTAAATAATATCAAGGAGGACACTAATTGGTGCGTGCAGTTTATCATATTTAAACTATAGTCAAAATTAACAGGAAAGAACAATTAAAAAAGGTTAATATCATTGATTTTCATTTATTTATATGTAGTGAATCACATTTAAACCAGATTACAAACCACACAGACAACAGCAATGTCATAACCATACTCATTCGTAGTAAATCACATTTAACCTTAACATCTATATATAAGTGATCACACTTATCAGTAGTTAATCACATTCAAACTTTAAAAAACATCATGTGCATTAACACACTTATTGATAGTACAATCATTTTCAATATGAAAAATAAAATAGTACAGAAAAGCTACGAGATAGTATATGCCAGTGGCTCAGAAAGCTCAGCCTGTACCGCTCATCCGGGTTCAGGTCATCCTAGTAGAAGATGTTCCATACATCATTCCCGTAAAGTTTTGTTTTATTTAAACCAGAAACTTTACAGGAGATAACCAATATATGCTTTCCCCATAGGGTGCCATGTTAAACTATGTTCTGCTCTGGTGGCCATGTATTGACGGATCGGAAAAAATCGACAATCTTTGTGAATTACGTCCAATACATCGTTCCTGTAAAGTTTGGTTTAAATTTGTCAAGCGGTTTCAGAGGAGATAGTCAAAATGTGAAAAGTGTCCGGATTACGACGACGGACGACGACGACGGACGCCAAGTGATGGCAAAAGCTCACATGGCCTTTGGCCAGGGGAACTTATAAAGGATCACGCTTATAGGTAGCTAATCGCAAATTAATCTTTTGGGAAACGGCCAAGCATTGAACTTATATCATTCAGGATCACCCTTAAAAGAAGTAAATCATTTGAGATTGATTACTTTTACAGATGACTTCAATCACAAATCCAGGTAGCTAAATCACAATGCCGAAGTAGTTGATCACACTGAAATTTTATTTTCAACGCCTTTAACAAAATGCAGATGCTACATGTACGCTAAATCACATTACAAGTAGCATCACAGCAATGAATCACACAGCAGAGCACGAGTAAGGCTTACTTGTAACAAATCACATTGTGATTAGCTACATAAGAGGCCTAAGACTTTTTCTTTTTAAAATTTTTCTAAAGCGTATGCTTCAATGGAAAGGAATTTTAAGTTTTCAGTTCGCAAACATTTTGGTTTTAATGGATCATCTATTAATTGGGTAAAACTTTGCATACTAAAGTGAAAACGAGTGTTGTAATACATCGGCAAACGAATACCGAAGCAAGAACGAGGAAAGGGAAAATTCTAAAATCATAAATCCAAAATCACGGCAATTCACAGCAACACGAATTGAGACAGTATGACAAAGACAAAACAAATAAACAAAAATGAACAAGAACGATTCAAAACTAAAGCACTAGCAGTGTGAACCCCTACAAAACTGAGGTATCATCAGGTGCTCCGGAAGGGTAAGCATGATCTGCTCCACGCATGGCACCCGTCACACAGCCAGTAAAATATGATATTGAAAAAACTGTTTTGAGGTCGACTGACTTTTGTCATTTTCTAACCCGTAGACAAAACCAATTAAATTCCATGGTGCATGTTACTTCTCTAACCCTCAAACAGAATCCGGGTGAAAGTTTGAAAAGAATTTTTGTATCTGAAAAGTATGCAGACATAGACAAGGACAAATCCCTTCCACAAAACATTCGACGAAGACAAAACTTAAATATAACAAAATGATATAAAAAACAACACAGAAAACAAAAACACTGACAGTGTGAACCCCCACTGAAAACCGGGAGTATCAACAGGTATTCCGGAAGGGTAAGCATGATCTGCTCCACGCGTCGCACCCGTCACACTGCCAGTGAAAAGTCCGGTTTTGTCACAGTCGGTGTTAGTCAGTCCGGTAACAAACTCTGGATCTACCCAAAGATATCTGTTATCATTTGTGAAACAGAAAGATTGTAATGGTCTGTCAAATAATGGGTCGATTTAAGAAATATTTAAAAAGACACGGGGAATACGACAATGTTATCCTTTATCAATTTTGGTATTTGTTTTATCAGTAGAGATCATGGCTTCACGATTAAGGTATAACAATGGTGTTAGTGTCAAATTAGATTGCAAAAATCACTGTATCAAAATGTCACAACTGGCAGATGATACAACCCTATTTTGCAGTTAAAATGTTCAGTGCCAGAATTATACTTGAAAGAAATTCAAAGCCAATGTTTTAATTTCATTTGGAATGGCAAACAAGATAGAGTAAAAAGATATTTAATTATAGGTTCATACAAAAAAAGGGGGGGGGGAGCCAATGATTGACGTTAGAATGTATTTTAATGCTTTAAATGCTTCTTGTGTCAAATGATTGATAAAAGTCAAATTATGAACTGGAAAGTTATCCCTCTAAAATATTTTGGTATTTTTAAGTACAAACTGGTTATTTTTTAATACTTACAATATTGTGATTCATTAATACTGCAAAAATATCCCAGAATTAATCAAGTGTTCGAACTTGGTGAATGGAAGTTCTTCAAAATGTCCCGTAGCATTTCAAGAAATTAGAAAACAGATTTTATAAAATAAAAAATTTATTAGATTTGGCAGTAAAAGTTTAATTTTTTGAAAATTAGATAAGAAGTAAACGATATTATTGATGATAATGGATACATATAATAAAGGGTTATTTTAGAGAAATAAGAAAACAAAATTAATTGGATATCAGAAATATCTACTATGAAGAAATCAATACCAAAAGAGTGGGTTAGTACTTTACAAACGGAAAATTCAGTGAAAATTAAATAAAGAATAAATCGAGATAAGATTTCGTAAGAAAATACAAACGAAGATATCTCAGTGATATTTAATAAAGTTTTATATAAAAATTTAATAGATAAAAAATTGAAAAGTCGATAGGACCAGAAAAATTGGTTCATATATTGAATATTTTCGATGTTTTGTTTAAAGATAAATTGCATGTGTTTATTTTTAGATGTTTGCAAGAAAATAAGTTAAAAAACATCGGCAGTAGAATACCGAAGGAACAAAGCACAAGATTACACAAATCAAAGTCCAGAGACAAGGCAAAAGCAAGAACACCAAAAGACGGAAGACCAAAGACACCACATGCCCACAAAACACACGAACATTACTTATACAACAAAAAAAAACTAAAGCACTAACAGTGTGAACTCTCAATAAATAAGAGTGACATCAGGTGCCCCGGAAGGGTAAGCATGTCCTACTCTGTGCACAGCACCCGTCACACTGTCAGTGGGTCAATCCAGGGTAAAGTTAAAACCGGTAATGTCAAATCAGGGAAGACGCGAATCTAGCTGAAAATGTCAGTTTTTATTTGTGACACTGACATTTCATATCTATCTATGATGTGGTGGTGACGGCCATAGAATTTCTGAAGGGACGAAAGTAACAAAGGCTGAACATATCCCTGATTCAGCAGTTTTTGTGACATTGCTTTTGCTCGTTCCACAAAGTCACTGTATTTACTACACGCTCTACAGTAACGAATTAATTGTGAAATATATACTCCATATGCTGGGGATGCAGGTATATTGCTGCAGAGAAAGGGAAAGTTCACAATTGGAAAGTCAAAATCATCACATTTGTCATATAATCTAGATTTCAGACGTCCATGTACAACAAAAGGTCAAGGTATGAAGAAGAATCGGGTGTACCGGTTGTCTCTTTAATTTCAAGTTCAAAATGTTCAAAATGTTTCAAGTTAAAAATGTTCAGATGGAAATTAATACAATATATTATTCCGACAAGAATAAAAAAACTTTTACAATGGAAAATATTAAATAATTCTTTCAGTTACTATTGTGGAAACGAAGAAGATTACATTCATTATTTTATATTGTTTCATTATTTAAAAAATTTCCGGTCAAAAATAAAAAATATTTTCTTTATGGGTAAAATATCTCTCAATATAGAGCTTAAACATCTTATTTTCGGTTACAAGATTTTGGATAAAGAATATTTTTGGTTCAACTATATCTTAACGATTATCAGTTTCACTTAAATATAAATCTTATTATATTTCAGAACGTAAAAAATGCGTTGATCTATTCAATATTTTTATTCAAGAATTTAATGTATGAGTAGAATTTTGGAATTGTGATAAAAATTTAGCGTTGATAAAACAAAATATCAATAATATGTGATTTGAATATTCATATATTTAATTATATAATACAAATATCATTTTTTACAACTAACAACAACCCTAGGTAGTCAGTGGAGTGTAACAGGGAATATCAAGAGTAGCTTGGGCTCTTAATGATAATTGTAACAAGCATATTATTAGAATGAATATATTATTTGTTGTAAAAAATAATCTTACTCGAGGAATATTGGAAAAATATAGCATACTTATGTGAAGGCAAGATATACAGATGGGTTCAGACGCAACGTTCGAAAAAGTGCACTTAAAGTGAACTTGGAGTTCACTTTGCAAGTGCACTTCGCGTTCTCCTAGCTGTCTCGAAGTTCTTTTTTTTTGGAATAGGTAGCTATTCCATGACAGGTATTTTCGCGTTCACTAGTGAACTTTAAATGCACTTGAAAGCTGTCGCGAGGATCACTATTTAAAACGAGGTTATCTTATATATATTAAGTTAGATCGCATTTTCTGTAAGCGATACCTGAGGTTATAAAAGTTTATTTCCACGTAGCGTTCTTTTTGATAAAAAAAATGCGAAAAAATACCAATGCAGTTATAAAAAAATTATAAAACATGTCAGATAATATTTTCACGTTACAAAAATGAAAACCGGTCTCAGATCCGTTTTTGAACGATTTTATTGCCTCAATCCCATTTCCCTCTCGCTTGAAAAGGCCTGGAAAATGCAAGCCGCACACTTTCCGCGTATACCCCGTCAACCCAATCTTTGTAAATGACAAAAAGTCAGATTTTCATTATACGATTTATACTAAATCTTTACAAATGACCAAAATAACTCATTTTTTAAAATATTTTATTTTATTATATCCTTTTGAAGTATTTGATTTTATTGCTTCACTGTTTCACTGAACCGCCCTCGTCCAAAGACAAAATTGTATACATTTGTCAGGTTTTCATTTCTGATATATCTTCACATCGATGAATCTAACACATTGTGTAAGTTTTGGGTGTTAATCTTGACTTCATTACCATAAAAGTTTTGCCACTTCCTTGACCACAGCAATATATGTTGTGATCTGGGACTAATATAATATGTTATATTAGTCCCAGTTGTGATATAGCTTTTTGTAAATCTTTACATAAATATGTTTGAAAAGTCAGGTTTATACTAAATCTTTACAAATGACCAAAATGATTCACTTTTTAAACATTTTACTTTATCATACCATTTCGAAAAAGTTTTACATGTCGCGATATGACTTTTTGTAAATCTTTACATAAACATATTTGAAAAGTCAGTTTTTTTTGCAGTTTATACTAATTCTTTTCAAATGTATAAAATAACTCATTTTTTTTTTAAATATCTTACTTTATCACATCCCTTCAAGAAAGTTTTAACACCTTTAAGACGTTTTATAGAAGATATGAAGATTTGATTTCTGAATATGTTGCGACTCGCAAACAGCTTATTACTAAGGACATTTCTCACCCTCGTTTTTATGGAATGTTGTTAAAAAATGTCAAAAACTGATAAAAAAATCCAGAAAAACTGGGACGTTACTTACATTCTTTACGTAATAGGGGATATTGACAGGATATTCTTCATGATTTCGTTAAATTGGCTTTGGGATCCAATGACCTGAAGATATAACAGGTATACTGGCCTCTCGCTGACACTGCCGATGTCTACTGAAATCTAGGATAATTCTTAACCAAACCTTTCGGGGAGTTTTGAGTTTGATCTTTATTCCGTAGTGCGACAGTGTTTTACCAGCAGACTAGGCTCCTAGAGCTAGCCGGCGATTTAGCGGCGAGCACTCCTCAACCCATCTTTCTAAATTACATTTTGTCTTTTTCTTTCCTTCTCAAGATTGTGGTCTTGGAGTTAGTAGTCTACCTGTATTGGGTTTTATTTGTATGTTTTATTATACTGTAGGGAAACGGGATAGAGAAAGGGGAGGTTTGGGTACCCATAAACCGTTTTAACCCTACCGCTAGCTCTTGCTAGTGCCGGTACCAAGTCCGGCTATTCCGAGTTCCTATCGTTGTCCATGTTTGTCTTTTGTCATTTTATTGTTTTTTCGTGCGGTTCCCTGGTGGATTGCGGTATGTGATTGTGGTTTACGGCCATTGTAGATGTTTCCTGTTATCTTTCTTATATTAATTATATAAGGTAATATTTAAAAAAGTTTTATATAAGGCAATTTTGAGAAAAAAAAAAAAAAAAAAAAACATTTAAATGTTGTGTCACAACAATTGAAATAAGCACCAACATATAATTTCTCCAACTTTTGAGGTCATTTTTAACAAAAGATGTATAAATCTAGTATGTTGAGAAAGAATAAAAGCTAAAATGCAAAATATGTCAATCTTATAAAGTAATATTGGGAAAAATACATAAATGTTGTGTCGCGACAATTGAAATAATAACAGACATATAATAGCTCCGTCTTTTGAGGTCAATTTTTACAAAAAAAGTATAAATTTAGTATCAGGAGGAAGGAAAAGGGCTAAAATGCAAATATTTAAATCTTATAAGGTAATATTGGGAAAAATACATATAAATAGTGTGTAGCGACAAGTGAAATAAGCACCAACATATAATATCTCCCACTTTTGGATTCATTTTTGACAAAAGATGCAAAGATTTGGTATAGCGAGAAAGACCAAAAGCTAAAATGCAAAATATTTCAGTCTTATAAGGTAATTTTGGAAAAAATACATATACATGTTGTGTCGCAACAATTGGTATAAGCACCGATATATAATATCTCCCACTTTTGAGGTCAATTTTAACAAAATATGTATAAATTTAGTATCGGGACAAGGAAAAAAGCTAATTTAAAATGTAAAATATTTCAATCTTATAAGGTAATATTGGGAAAAAGACATATTAATGTTGTGTCGCGACAATTGAAATAAGCACCGACATATAATATCTCCCACTTTTGAGGTCATTTTTAACAAAAGATGTATAAATTTAGTATCATGAGAAAGATAAAAAGCTAAAATGCAAAATATTTCAATCTTATACGGTAATATTGAGGAAAATACATATAAATGTTGTGTCGCGACAATTGAAAGAAGCACCAAGATATAATATCTCCCATTTTTGGATTTTTTTTTGGGGACAAAAGATGGATAAATCTGGTATTGCGTAAACCAAACAGCTAAGATGCAAAATATTTCAGTCTTATCAGGTCAGATTGAAAACATACATATAGATATTGTGTCGCGACAATTGAAATAGCACTGACATACGTTTGAGGTCATTTTTAACAAAAGATGTATAAATTTAGTATCATGAGAAAGGGAAAAAGCTAAAATGCAAAATATTTCAATCTGATTCGGTAATATTGAGGAAAATACAAATAAATGTTGTGTCGCGACAAGTGAAAGAAGCACCAAGATATAATATGTCCCAGTTTTGGATTTTTTTGGGGGACAAAAGATGGATAAATTTGGTATTGCGAGAATTGAAATAGGCACCAACATATAATATCTCCCATTTTTCGATTCATTTTTGAGAAAAGATGCAACAATTTGGTATGGCGAGAAAGGAAAAAGGCTAAAACGCAAAATATTTCAGTCTTACAAGGTAATTTGGGGAAAATATATATAAATGTTGTGTCGCGACAACTTAAAAAAAAGCACCAATATAATATGTCCCACTTTTGGATTCATTTTTGACAAAAGATGCAACAATTTGGTATCGCAGGAAAAACAAAATGCTAAAATGCAAAATATTTCAGTCTTACAAGGTAAATTGGGGACAAAACATGAAAAAGTTGTATCGTGACAATTGAAATAAGCACTAACACATAATATCTCCCACTTTTGGATTTATTTTTGACAAAAGATGCATACATTTGGTATTGCAAAAAGCTAAAATACAAAATATCTCAGTCTTATCAGGTAATATTGGAAGAAATACATATAAATGTTGTGTCGCGACAATTGAAATATGCACCGACATATAATATCTCCCATTTTTGGGGTCATTTTTAACAAAAGATGTATAAATTTAGTATCGTGAGAAAGGAACAAAGGTAAAATGCAAAATATTTCAAGCTTATAAGGTAATATTGGGGAAAATACATATAAATGTTGTGTCGGGACAATTGAAATAAGCACAAATATTTCCCACTTTTGGATTCTTTTTTGACAGAAGATGCAACAATTTGGTATGGCGAGAAAGTCAAAAAGCTAAATTGCAAAATATTTCAGTCTTACAAGGTAATTTGGGGAAACATACATAAAAATGTTGTGTCGCGACAATTGAAATAAGCACCAACACATAATATCTCCCACTTTTGGATTTATTTTTGACAAAAGATGCATAAATTTGGTATAGCGAGAAAGGAAAATAGCTAAAATGCAAAATATTTCAGTATCATAAGGTAATTTCGGAAAAAATACATTCAAATTTTGTGTCACAACAATTGAGATAAGTACTGACGTATAATATCTCCCAATTTTGAGGTCATTTTTTACAAATATGTATAAAATTGGTATCGCGAAAGACGAAAAAAGCTAAAATGCAAAATATTTCAATCGTATAAGGTAATTCGGGGAAAAATATATATAATACATAACTAAATGCCGAAGTTACTGATGTTGTCTCGCAACAATTGAAATAAGCACCAAAATATAATATCTCCCTTTTTGGATTCATTTTTGACAAAACATGCATAAATTTGGTATTGCGAGAAAGGAAAAAATCTAAAATGCAAAATATTTCAATCTTATTAGGTAATTTTGGGAAACATACATACAAAAGTTGTGTCGCAAAAATTAGAATACGCACAAACATATAATATCTCCAATTTTTGAGTGGATTTTTGAAAAACATATAAATTTGGTATCGCAAGAGGGGAAAAAAGCTTAAATGCAAAATATTTCAATCTCATAAGGTCTTTTTTGACAAAAGATACATAAATTTGTTATTGCGAGAATGTTTTCTTGGAAATTTCATATAAATTTAATGTCTCTAGCTTGAACATATGCCTCGATAAAATTCCCTTTTTTGAAAGATTTATTAAGAATATAATGTGACGTAAGCATGGAATGTATAAATAAAACAAAAGAACGCTATAATTTATAATGACATTTTGGTTTTATATTTATCAGCAAAAATGGATTAAAAATAGAATGAAGTCGTCGAGTTTTCATAATTTTTGCTTAAAGTAAATTTCGTCATATTATTATAACGTGTTTTGAAGTGACCAATCGTTAAGAGCAATCCAAAGCTGCCACGAGGTTTACTTCAAGTGCACTTTGCAATAACTCCCGCGCATCTTCTTTTCAAGTGCACTTGAAAGTGGTCACAAGTTCACTCTAGGCTGTCATGGAATCACTTTCAAGTGCACGCGAAGTGCACACGAGGAACACTTTTGGAGTGCACTTGGATTGAATGTTGCGTCAGCACCCAAATGTAATTGGATGACGATTGCTTGCATTCAAAGGGTGAATCTTTTGGTACTAAGAAAAAAACCTCTGAACTGACAACAAAATGTTTGTATTGCCGATTAGATAAAGTTCGGAAGACCAATTGACATTTGAACAGTTATTAACACTCTCTGACAAAAGCTTCTGAGAACGAATAGTCTGAGGTATAAAATACAGTTTGGTGCTGACGCAACATTCCATCTAAGTGCACCCCAAAAGCGTTCCTCGCGTGCACTTCGTGTGCACTTGAAAGTGATTCCATGACAGCCTAGAGTGAACTTATGACCACTTTCAAGATATGATCGCGCGAGTGACCGCAAAGTGCACTTGAAGGGAACATCGTGGCAGCTTTGGATTGCTCTTAACGATTGGTCACTTCAAAACACGTGATAATAATATGACGAAATTTATTTTAAGCAAAAAGTATGAAACTCGACGACTTCATTCTCTTTTTTAATATATTTTTGATAATCAATTAAAACCAAATTCCCATTATAAATTATAGCGTTCTTTTATTTTATTTAAATTCATATGTTATTTCAAAAAAAAAAAACCTTTCTCGCAATTACAAATTTAAATTATGCATCTTATGTCAAAAATGACCTCAAAAAAGGGAAATATTATTTGTCAGTGCTTATTTCAATTCTCACGACACAACATTTATATGTATGTCTCAAGAAATTACTTTATAGGATTAAAATAGTTTGCATTTTGGCTTTTTGCATTCTCGGTTTTGTAAAAAATGACCTCAAAATTGGAAGGTATTCACAGTGGAGATATTATATGTTGGTGCTTATTTTCCCCAATATTACCTTAAAAGATTGAAATATTTTGCATTTTCACTTTTTTCCTCACTTACGATACCAAATTTATACATCTTTTGTAAAAAATGATCTCAGAAGTGGGAGATATTTTATGTCGGTGCTTATTTCAATTGTCGCGACACAACATTTATATGTATCTTTTCACAAACTACCTTATAAGACTGTAATATTTTGCATTTTAGCTATTTTCCTTTCTCGCGATACATAATTTATGCATCTTTTATCAGAAATAAATCCGAAAGTGGGAGATATTATTTGTTGGTGCTTAATTCAATTGTCACGACACAACACTTTTATGTATTTTTCCCCAAAATGCAAAATGCCTTGTAAGATTGAAATATTTTGCATTTTAATTATTTTCCTTTCTCGCGATACCAAATTGTTGCATCTTTTGTCAAAAATGAATCCAAAAGTTGGAGATATTATATGTTGGTGCTTATTTCAATTGTCGCGACTCAACATTGATATGTATTTTCCCCAATATTACCTTATAAGATTGAAATATTTTGCATTTCATCTGTTTTCCTTTCTAACAATGACAAATTTATACATTGTCATGACACATTATTTTTATGTATTTTTTCCCAAATAACCTTGTAAGACTGAAATATTTTGCATTTTAGCTATTTGCCTTTCTCGCGATACCAAATTGTCGCATCTTTTGTCAAAATGAACTCAAAAGTGGGAGATATTATATGTTTATGCTTATTTCACTTGTCGCGAAACATTATTTACATGTATTTTTCAAAATATTACCTTAAAAATTGAAATATTTTGTATTTTCGTTTTTTTTCCTTTCTCGTGATGCTAAATTTATACATCTTTTGTTGAAATTGACCTCAAAAGTGGGAGATATTATATGTCAGTGCTTATTTTAATTGGAGCGACACAACATTTATATGTATCTTTTCCAATATAACCTTATAAGACTGAAATATTTTGCATTTTAGCTGTTTTTTTTCTTCTCGCAATACCAAATTTATGTATCTTTTGTTAAAAATGAATCCAAAAGTTAGAGGTATTATATACACTTCGACAAAAGTTAAGCACCACCAAAATGATTTTGAGATTATTTGAAAAATATTTGGCAAAATTTTTTTTAATGGTTTCCATATTTTTTCTCATCAACTGATTACAGGTAAGTGCCTTTAAATGTTTCCGATTGTATTAAATACGCGCGAAAACCGGTTTTCTAAACGGGCTCTCGGTATTGTTATGAACACAAGTTTACCTGCTATATGGTTATGTAAGTTTTGGAAGTTGAAATAGGCTTATGGACATTTATGCCACATTTGTTGGTGATGCCGAGACGAAAACTAACAGAAGCACAGAAATGGCAAATTGTTGGTCTAAGCTTGCGCAGAATAGCTGAAAATTTCAATGTACATAACAGTGTGGTTTGCAGACTCTTGAAGCGTTACCGTGATGATGGTATCGTTACTGAAAGCGCTCGAACAGGAAGACCGCCTAAATCTTCTGCCCGTGAAGACCGCGGGATTTCGCGCTCAGCTCGAAGGCACCCTTTTAGGACGTCACGATGGATACGTGACAATGTGAATACTGCTAACAGGATCAGTGATAGGACAGTAAACAGACGTTTAAATTCAGCATGTTTAAGAGCCAGGAGAGTCATTAAACGTCCTGAGCTTACCCGTAGGCACCGCGTAGCACGTCATCAATGGGCAAGATTTCATCAACATTGGAATATCCGTAGTTGGCGACGGATACACTGGTCCGATGAGAGCAGATTCTTGCTGTGTCGTATTGATGGGCGCATGCGTGTGTGGCGGCAACGGAACACCGCATATAACCAGAGGAACATCGTTGGCACCAGGGCATTTGGTGGTGGAGGTGTCACTGTGTGGGGATGCTTCTCCTTTGATTGCAAGCTAGACTTGTATGTGCTTCAAGGTAACATGACCGGACTTATGTACCGTAATGACGTTATTAGAAATATCGTGGCTCCCCATTTTGATAACCATGCACTTGCCGATCGTCCTATATTCATGGATGATAATGCCCGACCTCACAGGGCAAGAATAGTGACTGATTTTTTACAACAAGAAGCCATACAGACATTTCCATGGCCTGCTATGTCGCCGGATATGAACCCGATTGAAAACATCTGGGATATCATGGGTCGGAAATTGAAAAACAGAGTACCGGTGTGTCAGAATTTAGCCAAATTGCGCGATGCAATAGTTGATATATGGAACAATCTACCCTGGGAAACGTACAAACGCTTGGTCAGAGGAATGAGAAGGCATGTGATGGAACTTTTTCGTGTAAGAGGCGGTTATACACATTACTGATAATTTCATGGATTGTTATGTTGCCTTAATGATTTTTCCTTATATCCAAAGCTGTTTTACTCAGTTTTGTATTTGATTAATCCTTGAAAATAAAGTGACAAGTGACGTTGAAACTTTTTTCTTGGTTTATTTTTTCACTTTTCAGCCTCTTTTTGAGAGGGCCGCCCAACGGGATTTGGTTAAAATGATCAAATCAAACATGGTGTATACAAGTTCATGTATAAAATGTCAAGACAAGCACCATCGTTGAACACATGGTGCGGGTATTCTTATTTCACACGTCTTTAAAAATAAATGTTGTCTGTAAATGAGGGTGCTGCTTAACTTTTGGCGAAGTGTATATGTTGGTGCTTAATTATTTCAATTGTCGCGACACAACGTTTATATAAAACTTCTTTGAAAGGATGTGATAAAGTAATTTTTTTTTTAAAATGAGTTATTCTATTCATTTGTAAAGATTTAGTATAAACCGCATAATGAAAACCTGACTTTTCAAACATATTTATGTAAAGATTTACAAAAAGTTATATCGCGGCATGTAAAAGTTCTTCGAAATGGTATTATATGATAAAGTAAACTATTTTAAAAAGTGAATTATTTTGGTCATTTGTAAAGAAATAGTATAAACCTGACTTTTCAAACATATTTATATAAAGATTTACAAAAAGCTATATCAAAACTGCGACTAATATAACATATTATATTAGTCCCAGATCACAACATATAAAACCAAATACTTCGAGAGGATATAATAAGATAAAATATTTTAAAAAATGAGTTATTTTAGCAGAGACATATACATGTATCTATATGTCTCTGATTTTAGTCATTTGTCATTTGTCATTTGTAAAGATTTAGTATAAATCACATAATGAAAATCTGACTTTTTGTCATTTATAAAGATAGGGTTCATGGGGTATACGCGGATAGCGCGACTTGCCATTTCAAGCGAGTTGAGGCAATAAAATCGTTGAAAATCGGACCTGAGACTGGAATACGCGTTCTTATTATTCTACACGACTGCCGTTTTCATTTTTGAAGCGGGAATATATAATCTGACATGTTTTATAATTTATCTATAACTGCATTTGGTATTTTTTAGCATTAGCTTATCAAAAAAAACGCTACGTGAAAATAAATTGTAATAACCTTAGCTCCCGCTTATAAAAAAATGCGATCTATAACTATATATATATATATATATA
>MJUU01038047.1:30929-63666 GCA_002080025.1 Modiolus philippinarum
TATATATATATATATATATATAAGATAACCTCGTTTTAAATATTGATCCTTGCGACAGCTTTCAAGTGCACTTGAGGTTCACTCGTGAACGCGAAAATACATGTCATTGAATAGCTACCTACTCCAAAAAAGTGAATTTCGCGACAGCTTAGAGAACGTCAAGTGCACTTGAAAAGTGAACTTCAAGTTCACTTTAAGTGCACTATTTGGAACGTTGCGTCTGCACCCATCTGTAAATCTGTAAACCGAAAATTTCTCACATTTAGATGTTATTTTACCATCTTAACATCGTAAATGAATAAGGTGTTGTTGTACAACTTTTTAGACGTATACGTCTAAAAAGTTGTACAACAACACCTTATTCATTTACGACGTTAAGATGGTAAAATAACATCTAAATGTGAGAAATTTTCGCATAACTGATATGCTTTGTCAACTCAAGAGGTATTGGTATTAATTACACTTCGATAATTAGATCAATGTACTAATAACGACAAGAGTATTTTTAATTACGTCATCCAGGTAGATGGAATAACTATTAAAACAATTACGATGTGCGATGTAATTATGACGACAAAAATATTGAAAGTAAATAAAGAAAGTGCAGACAAGCATGCTCTTAATTTGTTTAAAGATAAAATTATTACCAAGGTCAACAACAGAATAAATTTTTATAAAGATAATTATGTAGAGTCACCTCCTAAGCTGTCTGTAAATAGAATTAAGTCAAAATTGAAGGATCTTGGTAAAAAATAGTGTTTGTACCTGTTGACAAGGCTTCTAACAACGTTGCTATTGTCTGACAGAAATACTACATCGATGTCCAAAAAAACGAACTGGACAAGTCAGACACTTTCAAACGTACCAATTAGGACGAAAAAACGTTAACCAAACAGCATTATAAAGATACAGAAATGCTTAAAGTTCCACCTAAAGATAACATCTTACCTACCATGTATTGGGTTACGAAGCTTCACAAAAATCCCTTCAAACATCGTTTTATTTCAGCATCTAGTAAGTGTTCTTCTACCAATTTATCCATCCATTTAACTAGTTCACTTACTTGTATAAAGGAAATGATTATTAAATACTGTGAACAAACTTATCAAAACTCTGGTGTAAATAACTTTTGGGGTGTAAAAAATTCTATTGAAGTTTTAGATGAATTACAATCTATTCAAAGACCAGTTTCGTCTATCGACAGTTATGATTTTTCTACACTTTATACTACCCTTCCAAACAATTTGATTAAATCTAAGTTGGGACAACTTATGAAATGGTCTTTTAAATTTTCTGGTCTGCAGTTCATTTGCTCTAACAAAAAGCAAGGATTCTTCTCTAATATTACCTACAATAATCATTGTTCCTGGACATGTGATGATATGATTAATGCATTCAATCTTTTGCTGGACAATATTTTTGTTCGTTTTGGCAACACTATTTATCAACAGGTCATAGGTATTCCTATGGGTACAAATTGTGCACCTCTCATTGCAGATCTTTTTCTTTTCTGTTATGAACGAAATTTCATGGAAAAACTTCAAAACGGAACCAAACCTAACAGTGATAAACTCATTTCTATTTTCAATGATAACAGCAGGTATATTGACGATATCCTAACTATTGATAATCCCCAGTTTTTTTTAGATTATGTAGACATTATTTATCCACAACAACTGAAATTAAATAAAGCTAACAATGATTCCAAATGTTGTCCTTTTCTGGATCTGACTATCATTATGGACTCTGGTAAAATCAAAACCAAAATATATGATAAAAGGAATGATTTTGATTTCACTATTACTAATTTCCCTTTTCTTGACGGCGACATTCCCCTTGCTCCATCCTACGGGGTATATATTTCTCAACTGGTACGATTCGCACGAGTTTGTTCTACTATTCATGATTTCAATTAACGTAACCGTACTATCACAGCCAAAATTTTACAACAGGGTTACAGATTTCATAAGTTGTTGAATACATTTAAGAAGTTTTGTAATAGATATGAACATGTTATATCAAAATATGGCGTTATTCGTAAACAGCTTATTACGATGGGCATTTCTAGTTCTCATTTTTACGGAAATGTTGTTAAAAAATGCCAGAAATTGATTAAAAATCCAGAAAATCTGGGACGTAACTTACATTCTTTACGTAATAGGGGATATCGGCAAGATATTCTGCTTGCATCCGTTAAATTAGCTTTGAGACCTATTGACCGGAAACTTTTGCACACATACTGGCCTCTCACTGATACTGCCGATGTCTACTGAAATTTATGATGATTCTTGACCAAACCCTTCGGGAAGTTTTGAGTTGGATTTTTCTTCCGTAGTGCGACAGTGTTCTATCAGCAGGATAGGCTCCTTGAGCTAGCCGGCAGTTTAGCGGCAAGCACCCCTTGGCTATTTTTCAAAATTACGTATTGTCTTTTTCTCCCTTTTCAAGATTGTGGTCTTGGAATTAGTAGTCTACCTGTATTGGGTTTTATTCGTATGTTTTTATACTATAGGGAAACGGGACAGATAAAGGGGATGTTTAGGTACCCATAAACCGGTTTAACCCTACCGCTGGCTTTTGCTAGTGCTGGTACCAAGTCCGGCTGTTCCGAGTTCCTATCGTTGTCTACGTTTGTCTTTTGTCTTATACGTGTTTTTTCTTGTGTAGTTCCCTTGCAAATTGTTACATGTAATTATAATTTTCAGCCATTGTAGGTGTTTCCTGTTATCCATTTTTTAACATTTGAATATTTCATCAAAATAGATGGATAAATAATAAATATACAAAATGAAAATATGTAATAGAATGACAAAATAAATATAAATATACAGAACTACATGTTAATCAGTATATATAATTAAGTTAATTAAAAATAAATAAACTGTAAAAATTTAACTTTTCTCATTGATCCCACTCGGTGATAATGTCTTAAGCTTTTTAATCCAGAATCCATACCCTGTAGAGACCAAATATTATATATATATATATATAAGATAACCTCGTTTTAAATAGTGATCCTCGCGACAGCTTTCAAGTGCACTTAAAGTTCACTAGTGAAAGCGAAAATACCTGTCATGGAATAGCTACCTATTCCTAAAAAGTGAACTTCGCGACAGCTAAGAGAACGCGAAGTGCGCTTGAAAAGTGAACTTCAAGTTCACTTTAAGTGCACTTTTTGGAACGTTGCGTCTTTATCTTTCTTTTCCCACATTGTAACATAATATTTTTACCTCCCTTAATAAAATTCATTTAAAACGGAAAACAGTTTTACATCGTTAATAAAAGGGATTTAGCTATTTATGCGATGAGAAACGTACATAACATATTATTAATATTTAATTATGTTAATTTTGTATATTATTATTATTATGTTAAATATATGGTGCAATTACTACTATATATATACATATGTATATTTAGCAATATCTTAGTCGCCTTTAATAAGTTTTACTCTCGCTTGTCAACTATTTCAATGGGAACTATGGCGATTATATTGGCGCACTGAGTTGTCGTCAGTCATAAAGTCTAATTTGTCTTAATTGACAGCTCGAAATGTTTCAAATTTAACAGAATGAAGGCATATGGCATCTTTTGCTAAATAATATAATGACCATTTGACTACCAAAGTAGGTAATCACCAGTTACTCTCAATAGCGTATACTCAATATAGGAGCATGTTTAGATACACATTTTTTAATCCTATTTTCATCAAAACAGGTATCATACAAATAAAACATGTATTTGTGAGGTCATTTCCGTTTTATTTTACCCCCAAACGCAATACTCGAAAACTTTCAACGACCCTTTCTGCATATCAACAACTCCTCGATGCATTACCCTAAGAGTGGATGTCCCCATTACGCAATTCACCGGCAGATCAAGTCTTAGAAAAAAGGGGTTCCAGAAAAAAGGGAAGAATCCAACTCGTTTTTAACGCTTTTGGTCGGATCCGGGTAAGAATATGGTAAATGTCGGGAGGGTCTCGGCAGGCGGGAAAATGGGGTACCTATTTTGTGAAATTAACCCCTCCTATAGTTTTTAACCTAGATCTTTGAAACTTCGAAGAATATTTCTATAAATACTGAAGATGTGCAGTTGACTTTATAGAATTAATTCTAAATTTTCCCAGTTTTTTCTGAACTTTTCAACTTGGTCATTTTTGATCGACAATTTCAAGAAAGGGTACTTTTTGTGAAATCAACTCCTCTTACAGTTTTCAACTAAGATCTTTGTCACTTTACAGAACGTTCTTTATATCTTTATATTTAGAGATGGCACCTTTCTTTATGGAGGTTTTTTTAGTTTTTTTTTTCCTGTTTTTTTTTTTTCTGGACGTTGGATTGTGACTTGACATCGGAACTTAGTCTTTTTATAGACATTTTCTACAGAGGGTACACTATAAACCGAACAAAAATGACTGTCCTTACCAGTGACAGTCCTTTTTCGACTGTCAGTGGCTGTCAAAGACTGAAAAAGACTGTGAAATATACTGCAACTGTTTGTTAGAGACTTCCATTGACATTGACAGTCGTTGACAGAATTTTACTATGTCTGCCCATGACTGTGTCGGACTGCGTTGATACTGACAGACGATTTCAGGCTTTCTGTAAATTTACCTGGACTGTCAATGTCTGTGGCCATCGCTCACAGTCATGGACAAACACTTTAAACTCCTATCTGTCTGACACTGACTGTCAACATCATATGCAGACATTGACAAACATTTTAAACTTTTACATAGACTGAAAATGACTGTCATTGTCTGTTGCAGCTATAGACAAATGTTCTCTGTCTTTAACTTGTCTGACATGGACTGTCACCATCATTCTCAGACATGAACAGATATTCTAAAATTTCTGCTGGTTTGATAGTAAATTTCCTCATGTTTTTACATTTTAAAAACACAGGCAAGCTGTAAATTGTCTTTTCCAATTGTTAGAGAATCTAAGTGATTCAACGCAAGAATAGAAATACTGGAATTCGTGACAATATTTATTAGAACTGTTCCTCGTATATCTTGCTAAAAAATTTAGACAAATTATACTTATAGGTTTGAAAAAGTTTATGATAAATTCAAATAGGATGAATAATACAGAAGTCCCGTATTAAATCAAGCACACTTGATAGAATTCATACCCCATCTCCACCTTCCCCACAAATGCAAAAAAAAAACAAATGCAAGGAAGAAATATTCACTAAATTTATCAAATTCTAATCTTAAATTATATCAAAGAAATCATCGATTATGAAAAATTGTCTACATGAATAATAGAATATAGAATCATTATGAAAGAGTACTCCCTCCTGGCTAATTTTGCAAGAATAACATTTTGTCATTTTTTCTTTTTTTTTTTTTTGTTGTTGCCAGGGACTCTATATAGCTAACTATATATAGTCCCTGTTGTTGCATGCTTTTATCCATATGCCCGATGTATCACATTTTGTATTTATGGGTGTATCTATTAAACTGTATTTTCTGTACGTTTGCAAAATTAGTTTATGAATATAGTTATACATTTTCTATCAACAATTGCAATTGCACCTTTCAAAATTACCTGTCTGGACCTCCAGTCACCCGTGATCGTTACATGAATGTTTATTCCATGTAACATACATGTAAGTGTGACACGCGCATATATTATAATTGTTTATTAAAACCAACCAAAAGATAATCATTTTAGCCAAAAAAATAATGATAATAATAATAATAATACAAATCGTGTTTGACAGAGACTTACAAATTTATCTGAACACGGGATTAAAATTTTCACCAAAAATACACTATATTTCAGGGACAAAGAAAAATTACAAGATAAAATGTCGAAATATTATGCTTTTAATTGAAGAAATATTTTGTATTCTTTGTCATATAGAATATTCTGTTAAAATAATAGTACTAATGCAAACAAAAATTAGCTGATAGTCAGTATTAACAGAAAAAGTAAGTCAATTTGCTAACTGTTCACTAAATCATAGGTTGGGGTAAAACACGGACACAAGAGCTCTATGACAGATTGTTGAGCCAAGAGCCCAGTGAGTAGAGCCTGAAGCCCTGTAAGTAGAAGCCGGAGCTCTTATGTTGGAGCCCGGAGTTCATGTGTTGGAGCCTGTAGTGCCATGCTCAAAGAAAAGACGATTGGAGCCCAGAGCCAATTGTATTCCCCAAGTAGATACTGGATAACAGAAAAAAAAACGTTCTTTTATTTTTCAGTTTACAGAATCATTGAGATTTATTAATTTATCAAATCATTTAGATCTCTTATTCTTTTCTGTGCCGTACTCATGTTATGTCTTCGTTTTATTTTGTTTTTCTGACGTTGCCATTGTCCTTGAATTATTCTTTTCAGAATGACGGTTCGGTTCTCTGTTGCTTTATTAAAATTCTCCCACTCGATCACTTCATCACATGAAGTTACTAATCTTTACTTACTGGATCACAAAAACATCATATTTCTGAATTACAGGATATTTTGAATAAACGTTTCTAATATTATAAACATTTTCATTACAAAAATAAGCATGTACTCCTTCCAACACTCGTCTAATACTAAATACAGCCTAGGCAAAAGCTATTCTCTTATTGGTGTTGAATTCGTGAAGTAAAATTATTTTTTGCAATAGTGCCAATTTGCATTCATTTGCACTGATTTTGCACAAGCATTGCTTTCATTTCCACTGATTTTGCACAAACATTGCTTTCCTTTGCACCGATATTTTACAGCTAGATTGAAGGTAAAGAATCTCAATTATATCAACCTCTTCTGACAGTCAGTTAATTTCCATTATTTTTATAATAACTAAATACCGAAGTTACTGTGAATTTATTTTCTGTATATGTGCATTTCGACAACTTATGTCTCTTCAGTGCAGATAAAATCTAAACGTTTGGAAGACCATAAACTCAAAGATGTTTCAGAACTGATAGAGAACAAATAACCAATATGATCTAATAACTAAATACCGAAGTTACTGTGAATTTATAATTTCTGCATATGCGCATTTCGACAACTTATGTCTCTTCAGTGCAGATAAAATCTGAACGTTTGGAAGACCATAAACTCAAAAATGTTTGAAAACTGATAGAGAACAAATAACCAATATGATCTAAATGTAAAGCCAAAATCAGCTAAGGACAGAGCTTTGCATGAGGGAGATACTCCTTAGTTTTCAACAAAATTTAGAAAAAATTAGATATTGAAAGGTTTCAAAAACAATCGGCTTTCGGGTCAGCACCGAAGTACTGACTACTGGGCCGGTGAATACGCTCGGGGACTAACAGTCCACCAGCAGTGGCATCGAACAAGTGGTAAAAAATAACTAAATACCGAAGTTACTGTGAATTTATAATTTCTGCATATGCGCATTTCGACAACTTATGTCTCTTCAGTGCAGATAAAATCTAAACGTTTGGAAGACCATAAACTCAAAAATGTTTGAAAACTGATAGAGAACAAATAACCAATATGATCTAAATGTAAAGCCAAAATCAGCTAAGGACAGAGCTTTGCATGAGGGAGATACTCCTTAGTTTTCAACAAAATTTAGAAGAAAATAGATATTGAAAGGTTTCAAAAAACAATCGACTTTCGGGTCAGCACCCAAGTACTGACTACTGGGCTGGTGAATACCCTCGGGGACTAACAGTCCACCAGCAGTGGCATCGACCCAGTGGTAACAAATAACTTAATACCGAAGTTACTGTGAATTTATAATTTCTGCATATGCGCATTTCGACAACTTATGTCTCTTCAGTGCAGATAAAAGCTAAACGTTTGGAAGACCATCAACTCAAAAATGTTTGAAAATTTAAAGAGAACAAATAACCAATATGATATAAATGTAAAGAAAAAAAAAACCAGGTAAGGACAGAGCTTTGCATGAGGGAGATGTTCCTTAGTTTTCAAAAAAAATACAAAAATCTAGATATTGTAAGGTTTCAAAAACAATCGGCTTTCAGGTCAGCACCGACGTACTGACTACTGGGCTGGTGAATACCCTCGGGGACTAACAGTCCACAAAGAGAGGCATCGACCCAGTGGTAACAAATAACTAAATACCGAAATTACTGTGAATTTATTTTCTGCATATGCTCATTCTCATCAGTGCAGATAAAATCTATACGTTTGGAAGACCATAAACTCAAAGATGTTTCAAAACTAATAGAAAAAAAAATAACCAATATGATCTAAATGTAAAGCCAAAAATCAGCCAAGGACAGAGCTTTGCATGAGGGAGATACTCCTTAGTTTTTAACAAACTTTTTAAAAAAAATAGATATTTTAAGGTTTCAAAAATAATCGGCTTTCGGGTCAGCACCGAAGTACTGACTACTGGAATGCTGAATACCCTCAGGGACTAACAGTCCACCAGCAGAGGCATCGGCCCAGTGGTATCAAATAACTAAATACCGAAGTTACTGTGAATTTATTTTCTGCATATGCGCATTTCGACAACTTATGTCTGAACATATGATAAATCAGGAATTAAGCTAAAAATAATTTCCTTTCTGAAAGTATATAAGTTATAAAAGAATAAATAATAAAAAAAATAAAAATAAAAAGTTGCAAAATTTAAAAAAAATATATATATGGGGATATGTCACGGGAGGAGAGGGAGATATTTAAAAAGATATGATAAGCACTGATGCCATGCCACATGCGTTCCAAATGGAATGATAAAAGATAATAATTTCAGGGTTTTAGACACATTTTTAGAGTATAATTGCATGCAGAATTAAGGTAAATATTGATAAGACGTTACTACTCGCCCACCCCNCCCCCCCCCCCCCCCCCCCCCGCCCTGAACACATCCGATTAAAGAAATTGATGAACAAGTTATTGAACAGGGATCTTTAACAAATTAAGAAGTTGTGTGTCATGGATATTATGTGTAATATATAAGTATGTAGTGCCTGTGGGTCAGTCATTCAGTATAAGACTTGAAATTATTTTTTTTTAGTGACCCTCATTTAAATACTTCGCATGTCTGACAATTTGTGATACATTCGAGGGGAAATTTGTCATTTGAGCAAAAAATTCACTTGGATTATTAAAAAAAAATGAGAATGATTTATGTATTTTCTTAAAACCGAAAAGCGCGCTATCATATACATTTCTTGTTAAAACAATAGCATGTCGAATACGAAACGGTAAAAACACAAATTGCCCGGAATTTGTCGCATTCAAGAGCTTTGACACAATTGTAACTCAGTGTATATATTTAATACGCCATTTCTATCAGATGACCGGATAATACAAGCGAACACACTGAAATATCTCAATCAATGGGTATTATTCAGAGTGGTTACCTATAAAGACCGTTGTGCCTCAAGGATCAATTCTAGGTCCTTTGCTTTTTATTATTTTTATAAATGATATTGTTGAGGATATAAATACCGAAATTACACTCTTTGCTGACGATACGAGTTTATACCTAGTTGTTGATAGCCCACAAAATGCTGCTGGTATATTAAATGACGACTTGACAAAAATACATAATTGGTCTCTGAAATGGTTGGTAAAATTTAATACTCAGAAGACAGAATCGATGATCATATCCAGGAAATCCAATAAACCGGTTCATCCTCATTTACCCATGAACAATCAGACTCTTAGAACAGTAGATAATCATAAACATCTAGGAGTTGTAATTTCTAATACTGGATTCTGGCATGACCACATATATTATATTGTCAAAAAGGCTTATACACGAGTTAATAATCTTCGGAAATTACGGATGACTCTGGATCGATTCTCTCTTGGAAAAATATATCTTTGTTTCATTCGTCCTATCTTAGAATATGCTGATGTCATTTGGGACACAAAAATCACAGAGTTTGAAATTATGCATGTCAGAGACATATAGGTGGAAATTGGTAGAGTTCTTTTCTCTCCAGTCCGCACCTCTTGTCTCGACCTTTATACCCTTTTTATTACCTTTTTTTAAATAATGTTTAAATAATATGCTTTCTAGTCGGTGTCTGATATGTATGCATTTTTGTGTGTTCATGCTTGTATTTGTACAAATGTAGATGCATCTTTTGACATGCAGTTGTACATGTTTCTTTTGGATACCTGTGTGTATGTATCAAATTTGACTTGTCTTTTTAGTATATGTACCATAATATTTGAATATTGAACAATTTTCCATATATTTTCCGTAAAAACAAAAGTATTGTATCAAGATTACAAACATGTGCCACTTTATTTTCAATCTAATATATGTCTTTGCCAATAAAGCATGATAAATAAATTGGAAAATGTACAGTTAGACGCTGCTAGAATTGAGACGGGGGGAACAAAACTGACTTCTCATGATAATTTATATCAAGAAACTGGCAGGGAAAAGCTCTCTGACAGGCGGCTGAAACATAAACTCGTTCTTTTTAATAAAATGGTGAATGATAAGATCTTGAATACCTAACTAGTCTTATTCCTATTCCTATTTCTGATCGCCATGATCATAATACTCGACAATCTAGTAATTCATTAGAGATTAGGACCAGAACCAATTTGTACTCTGATTATTTTTTACCTTCCTCTATAAAAGTATAGAATAAGCTTCCTGAAAATATCAGAAATTGTGAAACACTTAGTTTGTTTAAGGAAAAGATTAGTAATAATGACAACAGAATCCCGCCATATTTTTATGCTGGTAATAGACTGGGACAGATCTTTCACACTAGAATACGTATGGATTGCAGTTCTTTAAATTTACATTTGTTCATGAGAAATCTTGTTGACTCTCCAAATTGTGTTTGCGGTGCCTTAGAATCTCCCTCCCACTTTTTCTTTCATTGTCCAAGATATTTTCTACTTAGACAGACTCTTTTTGCAGCTTTGAATTTTGTTCCAAATTATATATTGAATAATAGATGCTTAATTTTTGGATCTCCTGATTTATCTGATGATCAAAATGCGAAAGTTTTTGTAGCAGTACAAAATTATATCATTAAGAGTAAACGATTTACACCTTGACACACTACAATAATTATCATTTATATTTTCTAGTGTCTTAAAATGTTTAGATTTACATTTTCTTTATTTGACTTTTTTTCATTTTCTTTCTAAGATAACAGTGAAAGTTACAGATATCGTTTCATGTATCAATATTTTTCGTACTGTAACGAGCGTTATTGTCATGTTTATTATGTTGTATGTACAGAGGAAACAGATTTCTCCTGGTAACGTAACATTCATCATGACTAAATACAACCCCATGAATCTCCAAACTCACCACAAATAATAATTGTCTATGTACATTATACCATATACTATGAAAAACCAAACAAGTATTGTCTCATGTATATTCCACCATATATACAACAGTGGGACAAATAAATACTAATAAGAAAAAGAAGGGAAATGGGGAATGTGTCAAAGAGACAACGACCCTAAGGGGAGCAATAACAACTCAACGCCACCATAAGATCTTCAATGAACTATGAGGAAACCCCACATCCAACGGTAGGTCGGAGTTGGCCCCTAAATAAAAGAGTAATCAAGTTCAGCGAAATAGGCATCTCCCTAGACTAAGATAGACATAAAGTGAACTAACCAGAAAACAGACAAGACACACAAAGGCTTAATAAATTTCCTGACTTAGGACAGGCGCAAACCTGCTGCGGCGGGGTTAAATTAGTCTTATTGGGCCCAAACCTTCCCCCTATAGCCAATGTGATAAATAAAAAAACGATCGTAACAACAGTAAAATTCAGTTGGCAACAGGACTGAGTCAACTGTGAAAAATGAAACTGAAAGAACTAAATGTACGGACATATACATGAAATCACAAAAGACTACTAGCAGTTAACTGACATGCCAGCTCCAGACCCATTACCAACTGACAAATAAAACGCGTCCAAAATCGGACTGCAAGTTGCACAAGACTGAACAAAGACGCAAGATATAATGAAATGTATAAAGGCTTCGCAGGTAAAACATCACTTACGGATAAACCATTCGCCAAAGCCCATTTTTTCCAACGAATAAAAGCATAATAGTACTTCTTGGTTGTATTTTCTGTTCTGCTTTCAGTTAATAATTCGGGAAGAAGTGAAACGTGAAAGTCCATCAGGTTAATCCAATCCCTCATTTTGGATTACCTGCAAAAACATATTTATAAAACAAAACACAATAAATAAAAAATTTGTAAGTTACTAGATTATAATTAATTAAAGGCATCACATAAAAAATACACATATATATATATATATATATATATATATATATATATGGCAAAAATATCAAATATCGAAATATATATCATAAATATATATATAAATATGTAAAGTCTTTCTTCAACAAAAAAAAAACAAACAACAAAATACTGTACTCAACAAAATAACCATTGTTAGTAGGTAAGTAAACATAGGCCACCACCTGATCTATAAACTTGTCACCAAAAGGACACAAGAACGGCCAAAAGTTAGCCGATTTTCATAAAGGTACAATAACCGCAGTGTGGGAGCGGAAGTGTACAGCTTTTTTCTTATTTTCATAATTGCGATTTGTACAGGCGTAAATCAGGTAGTTGCATGGGGTGTTTTCTTAAGGACGGCATTGAAAATGTTCATTAGATGTTTCTTTGATCATTTTTCTAATGTAAGCGTACTGATAGTATCAACAGTAAACTAAATTATTAGATGATGTTGAAAAACAGACGTAAAATCAAAATTTTAAGTTAATATGCAGGATTGAACAGCGACGAGTTCAGAAAATGTAAACAAACAATGCTCGATTTACGAGTTAATTAAGAATAATAACATTACATTTAATAAATGTCTGTAAATATTTTATTAGCGAAAAGATCTATCTATGTCATGTAATATTTTTATACAAAAATTATATCTTGGAATTGAGTAAAAGACTCAAACATAAACACCTATGTGTTTCGTGTCATGTACAGGTACTTGCCCCTGTATTGTATAGGTACTTGCCGAAAATTTGTACAGGTAGTTGCGACTATAAGTGAACTAGTACATTCGATATTATGACCAGTAATGAAAGAAACAGAACCATTTGGCCGTACAATGTTTTCCTATGTTGAGCCATTTTCAGAATATGCTAAATTTTTGTCTAAATTCGTGTAAGGTAGGCTCTGGTAAGTTCATTTCCTTTGCATGAAACTGATATATATGCCACACTTGTGTGTTTTTTTGACATATTAGCAGTCGAACATGGCTGTAAATAGCCATTTTAAAGTGTTTGGGAAACGGTACAAAGGACGCCGAGAACTAAAACCATTTTTTGTTTGGAGTTTGACTTTCAAATGGCAGTAAGATTAGTTTAGCTGTGGAGGTACTATGCAAGGAATTTTGACAAAACTCTACAAATCTAAAAATTGCATTGAAAAATAAAGTTCAGTGACATGTGTAAGAAAATGCATTTGAATTGATTTTGTTATGATAATGTATATGAAAGGTGACGGGTTAAGAGAAGATTTGATCCTGATTCGCAAAATTGGTATGATGGAAAAAAAATCATTGGAAAGTGTAATGCCCAAAAATAGTTTTGAAGCATTCATAGAACAGGTGAATAAGTTGCCATATTGCAATATTTATGCAACATATTACTCAGGCACTTGTTTCGTAAAAATGTCAGCCCCTCCCCTCTTTTTTAATGATTTACTATGGATGTAAAAGAGTTTCCTGTTATATTTAGTTCCGATACGAATGCAAAGTGTGATTCACGTCGAAACTTTTTTGCGTATACTTTAATTCAAAATTTCCGATTGATTCATCATAGGATCGATATAAAATCAGCAAATGGACTTCGGAAAGCAGTTGGACAATAGTGTTCTAAGCACAAATTAATTTAGCAAAAAAAAAAAAAAAAAAAAAAAAAAAAAAAACATGCATTGATTATATAAATCAATGTCCAGAGAAATTGCAAAGCGAAGAAAAGGATCATTCATAACTAAGGTACTCATAATACAAGCTGTCGTAAAAACCTAAACACATTCTATTTCTAGTATATCATGTATAGAAGGTCTTTACGATGTTATATCGTTCTGAGAAAAGAATATGGACCTAGGATAAAATCCTAGGTCGATATGTGTTTCTATGTAGAAATAATTTAGTTTCAATGACTCTGGCTGGTAAAACGGTTTTTACTGATCGGTTCTGCGTTTGAATTGCGTGCTGTCGGATTTTCCTTACTGGTCTCTCTCTGCATATACGTCTGACGTTTATTGTCACCTTTATTTGTTAAATCGAGTTAGTTAATTTTGAAATTTTGGGAACGAGCCTTTAGCGAGATTCGGCTCGTTCCTAAAATTTTAGTTTTAAATCACCCAATTTCATAACAAACCGTAATCAACCAGCAAGAAGGATTCACACGTCGTAGAAATTGTATTTTCTTTAAATCTAAGATAACATTTTCTTTTGCTGTTAACGTTTAACTTGGTTGACTATAATTTGTTTGCATCATGACATTGCTTTGAAAAGATAATTATCATCAATCGGTAACAATTGAAAACTGCAAATTAGCGACATTTCAACATACCTCAAGAGCCGAGTATTAAGTCTCAAAGTTGAACTTTCGGACATGTTTTTTTTTCTTTTTTTTTCATTATTTTTCTTTCCTGATCTGAATCATATTATAGAGACGTGAACTCATAAAAACTGTTGCTGTCAAGTAGCCGTTTCAAGAAATGTTGCTTTCCATATTTCTGATATGAGCTTTCCAATCAAGTGGAAGAAGAAACTGGAGGCTCAGAGACTGAGCCTGTATCGCTCACCTGACAAAATGCTTCTATGCCATGCATGACCTAAAATGAAGTTTTTTTACCAATGGGGTCTAATGTTTAGCTATGTTCTCCATTAGTACCCATATTTTTTTGTCTGATCCTATTGAAATGAGTAATTTTTGAAGAGGACTTTCTATGCAATTTGTTAAATTTGCTTAAATAGTTTCAGAGAACATGATGAAAAGGATAGTTTTCTCATACCGGGCTCCAATGTTAAACTATGTTCTTTACTAGAGGCCATGTTTTTTGTAAAATTGGATCTAAATGAAATGAGAAATTTTTGTGAAGAACCTTCCATAGCTCATTCCTGTAAAATTTGGTTTAATTTGCTTCATTTGCTTCAAATGAGAAAATAAAATGTGATTTTCCATTTTGGTTCGATGCTTAACCTAAATTCTGTGCTAGCGGCCATGTTTTTATTGGATCAGAGCGAAATGAGCAATTTTTGTTAAGGACCTTAAGTACATCACTCCTGTAAAATTTGTTTGAATTTGCCTCAGTTGTTTCACAGGAGAAGATGAAAATGTGCTTTTCCCCATATGGTCCAATGTAAAACTATGCTCTGTGCTAACGGCCATGTTTTTATCAGATTGGGACAAAATGAGCAATCTGTGTTAAGGACCGTTAGTACATCATTCCTGTAAAGTATGGTTGAATTTGCTTCAGTGGTTTCAGAGGAGTAGATGAAAATGTGATTTTTCCCAAAGGGTCTAATGTTAAACCTAAGCTCTGCGTTGGCGGCCATGTTTTTATCGGTTCGTATGAAATGAGCAATCTTTGTAAAGGACCTTCCATACGTCATTCCTGTAAAGTTTAGTTGAATTTGCCTCAGTGGTTTCAGAGGAGAAGATGAAAATGTGAAAAGTTAACGGACGGACGACGGACGCCAAGTGATGGCAATAGCTCACACTGACACTTCTGGTCAGGTGAGAGAAACATATTTTTCGTTCCACACTCGGCGATTCGTTTCTTAACCAGATTGAATACCAAAAAATGCATGCACAGTTCTAAAAGTGAAATCAGCTACTGAGTTTTCGAAAAGTCCTATTGGGTTCAGTTTACTTTGCCATTTCACAGGAGATGGTAAACAAAAAGCTCTCGAGAGCCTGTATCGCTCACCTAGGCCATGGCTGATATACAGAGATGAATGGCTCGCCTGGACTATGGCTGATATACATGGCTATGGGTCGTTTTAACCTGGATATGGGATGTTGTCTCCTTGACATTTACCCCCATTTCCTTTCTTTTTCATAGATATGAATGGCATTTCCAATAAGGTCCATAGTTTAAACTACTAGAGGCTACGTAGGATTGGATGCAGATATGCCAGATAAAATTTTTGAATGGGCCACCAAAGGACTTTTGTGATCAAGTTTGGTTTTAATTTGATTAGTGGTTTCAGAGACCAAATTCTTTTAATGGAATCTAATATGAACTATGTCTGCTGTTGGCCATCTTGAATCAGGTAGTGATCTGCATTATACCTTTAAGAGTGTTTTGTAAGAACAATCTATGGATCATTATGACTAAGTCTGTTTCAATAACATTTAACAAGCAGCTGAAAATGCATAAAACACATTAGCAGAAAAGCCCCCCCACCAGTCATTAACAGTAAACAGTGCTTTTTATTCCCCTTTAAAAGTTAAAAAAAATAACATTACAGAATACACCAAAATAGTCCAAAAAAGCAAACATCTGATTTATTTCACCAAAAAGATTTAACAACCAGCTGAAAATGCGAAAACACATGAAAAAAAATGTCTTGCCCACTCAGAATACACTAGTGCAATGGAGGACCCAAGGGGATTGGATTGGACCGCCCTTTTTCTGAAGAAACTTAATTTCGTGCAGAATTTAGGCAAAATTATGCAAAGAGTAGCCTAGAACCCACTTTTTCGGAAGGCTGATCCACCAGCATAGAAGATTATTCTAATTCGCTTCGCCCCCTCTCCCCCTCTTTGTTAACAACCATAACTTTAAGATATCGGCATGGTAAAACAGAATATTATTAATTAACTTAAGTGTATTTGACATATTATGTTTAAAGCAGCCATTTCAATAATAATGACAAAGTATGTCAATATGACCTAAACTGGGCAAATATTGGCCTAGTTCAATATGGGGTTTTCATAACCGAGTTTTCTAGATTTATCGTCTCTCGTTATGAAAACATTAAAATAAGCCAATAGTGCGTAAATTGTCGTCTGCTGCCGTGCTTTGACAGGACGCAAAGTCTTTTGAAATAAAAAGTAGAGAAATACTGGAAAGCAATTGATATGATTCATGGAAACGAAGTTAATTAATAAAGGTATCATTGTGTAATGTTTTTCATATTGGCATAGTTATAGAACATCGACAAGTCACAGGCCTCAGGCCAATATGGTTTACCTCGGATCTATAACAATGCCAATATGAAAAACATTACGCAATAGTACTGTATTGAAGCTCCCATGGATTAATTACTTCGATTTTGATTGTACAAATACACTAAAAATTGTAAGTGAAGCACTATACATGAATGGCCGTTCCGGTTATCAAAAATACCACAAAGGAGAAAAGCTTAATTAACTGTTGCACTGGGGATGCCCATGAAAGGAAATGATGAATGGAATCACATTATGCTAGGGGCGGTGGAAAATAAGCAAAATAGACAAAAATGGCCTTGGACCCGCCTTTTTCTGAACCGCTGATTTTGTCAAAAGCATGATACTCCGGTTTAGTGTACAGATTCAAAGGTTTAAGAACAAGAAAGTTTGTTTAAATTAAATTCTGATTTTAAAATGACCTACAAGTTTTTTTTCCTATCAGAAAGTAGGTACTGATTTAACCTCGGAAATTTGATAAAATGTGTAACTGATTTTAATGTCAGTTTCAGTTAAAATGGCTACAACAATGGCGTCGATCATCCTTGGTAGTCCTTATTTAAAAATGAAGAATGTGTTTGTGCATTGGTGGTTCCAGGAGATTACGGGGTTTGAAACTCTCTTAAAAAACAAGTGCAAAGTCTAGACAAAATTGACAAAAAGGCAAAAGTAGTCTGGAACTCCGTTTTTCTGGAACCCTCATTGAACCCTCCTTTTTCGGAAGTTGAGTCCGCAGCTTTATAGGTATAACCATAATTTTAGCTTCAAATCGAATTCTCAATTTAAAAGTGAGCTACCTGATTTTTTTCTCTATCAGATAGGAAATACTGATATTGATGCACCGCTGAATTTTAAAACAGCAAGGCTGTGCATGGTATTGTCTTTATCTTGTATATAAAGTTTATGATCTTTTATTGACAACACAATAAAGAATTATGATAGAAGATATAATATGTCGATACTATCTATGGAGTCAAGTCTATGCATATGCTGAATACATTAAATAGGTATTGATATTCCGAGGATATTTTTGTTCGAATTTTGTAGACAAATGCAAAAAGTAAATTAACGACGAAATATCGGGAACTGGACAAAATTATTCGATTAGCAAGTTTGTACTGCATGGTTAAGAACTAAAAAACATAGATCAGGTCTTTTGAAACCATGAAATATACTAAAACTGTATTTGTTAGCTATTTATGCTATGTTTCGTATATTCTTGGTTTACAGTACTGTGCAACGTAGCCCTTACAGAAAAAACGATCAGTCAGCCGTCATCCGTTCGTCAGGGAGCAGTCAGCGGTCAGTCAGCGATCAGTCAATTGACGTGACGACTTGTTATTCGTCCAACCCGTCAACTGACGCGAAACGTTACGGATGACGAGAACCCTATTCGTCCAACTCGCGTCCAGATTCGTCCATATATCACGTGATATTTCGGGTTAAAGATTTTGCGAAATATAGATTCGTTTCACCCAGTGTATACACGATCGGTACATCATCGCAACAGATCAATCTTTTTGCTATCAATAAATTATTGCTTATCATATTTTTTTTTCCTTTTAATAGTTTCTTTAATAAAATAAAGTTCGAAAGGAATTGCTGCATTGACGGGTGCTATTCAACAAAATTTGCCATTTTTATCGAGTTTTAAACAAAATAATGTGTAAAGGCAAAATTTCTCACTGATCGTGCCTTGTAATGACTTAAAAGTTTAACAAGTCAGTTTTAAACAATTGGAATTTTAAACAAACTAATGTGTATAAGAAAAGTTTTGCACTGACTGGTAGATTTGCAATGACTCAAATGAAGGTTTATAAGAGTTTTTTTTTTTTTTTACAAAAATTGATCATTTTCATGGAATTTTAACAGCATGATGTGTAAAAGGAAAGTTTTGTACTGAACAGTGCATTTGTTATGACTCAAATAAAGATTTCTATGTGATCTTTTGTTAAAACCTTTCATTTTAATGGAATTTTCAACAAAATAATGTGTAAAAGGAAAGTTTCGCACTGACCGATGTATATGTAATGACTAAAATGAAGATTCATTAGTAATTTTTATCACATGTTTTCATTTTCATGGAATTTTTAACAAAATAATTGTGTCAAAGTGAAGTTTCGCAATGACCGGTGTATATGTTATGAGTAAAATGAATATTCATCAGTAATTTTTATCACATTTTTTCATTTTCATGGAATTTTTAACAAAATAGTGTGTAAAAAGAAAGTTTCGCATTGACCGGTGTATAAATAATGACCAAAATGAAGATTCATAAGTAATTTTTGATCACATTTTTTCATTTTCATGGCATTTTTAATGAAATAATGGGAGAAAGGAAAGTTTTGTACTGACCGGTGTATATGTAATGACTAAAATGAAGATTCTTAAGTAATTTTTTATCACATTTTTTCATTTTCATGGAATTTTTAACGAAATAATTGTGTCAAAGGAAAGTTTCACAATGACCGGTGTATATGTTATGAGTAAAATGAACATTCATAAGTAATTTTTGATCACATTTTTTTCATTTTCATGGAATTTTCCACAAAATGATGTGTAAAAGGAAAGTTTCGCACTGACCTGTGCATATGTAATGACTACAATGAAGATCCATTTGTAATTTTTTATCACATTTTTTCATTTTCATGGAATTTCTATCAAATTAATTGTGTCAAAGGAAAGTTTCGCAATGACTGGTGTATATGTTATGAGTAAAATGAACATTCATAAGTATAATTTTTTATCACATTTTTTTCATTTCCATGGAATTTTTAACAAAATAATGTGTAAAAAGAAAGTTTCGCATTGACCGATGTATATGTAATGACTAAAATGAAGATTCCATAAGTAATTTTTGATCACATTTTTTCATTTTCATGGAATTTTTAACGAAATAATGGGAGAAAGGAAAGTTTTGTACTGACCGGTGTATATGTAATGACTAAAATGAAGATTCTTAAGTAATTTTTGATCACATTTTTTCATTTTCATGGAATTTTTAACAAAATAATTGTGTCAAAGGAAAGTTTCACAATGACCGGTGTATATGTTATGAGTAAAATGAACATTCATAGGTAATTTTTGATCACATTTTTTCATTTTTATGGAATTTTCCACAAAATGATGTGTAAAAGGAAAGTTTCGCACTGACCTGTGCATATGTAATGACTGAAATGAAGATTCATAAGTAATTTTTTCTCACATTTTGTCATTTTTATAGAAATTTTAACAAGATAATGTGTAAAAGAAAGGTTTGGCACTAACCGGTGTATATGTAATAACTAAAATGAAGATTCATTTGTAATTTTTTATATTTTTTTTATTTTCATGGAATGTTGAACATGAGTTATGTGTAAAAGGAAAGTTTTGCACTGACCGGTGTATATGTAATGACTAAACATAAGTAATTTTCGTCACATTTTTCATTTTCATGGAATTTTTAACATTATTAATGTGTAAAAGGAAAGTTCCGCACTGACCGGTGTGTATGTTATGTGTAATATGAACATTCATAAGTAATTTTTTATCACATTTTTTTTTTCAATTTCATGGAATTTCTAACAAAATAATGTGTCAAAGTAAAGTTTCACACTGACCGGTGTATATGTAATGACTAAACATAAGTTTTTTTTGTCACTTTTTTTTCCATTTTCATGCAATTTCTATAAAAATAATGTGTAAATGGAAAGTTTCCCACTGACCGGTGTATATGTAATGACTAAACATTAGGAATTTTTTGTCACATTTTTTCATTTTCATGGAATTTTTAACATGATTAATGTGTAAAAGGAAAGTTTGGAACTGACTGGTGTATATGTTATGTGTAAAATGAACATTCATAAGTAATTTTTAACACATTTTTTCATTTTTCTTATAATTTTTAACAAAATAATGTGTCAAAGGAAAGTTTTGCACTTACCGGTGTATATGTTATGAGTAAAATGAACATTCATAGTAATTTTTTATCACATTTTTTCAATTTCATGGAATTTCTAACAAAATAATGTTTAAAAAGAAAGTTTCACACGTACCGGTGTATATGCAATGACTAAATATTAGTAATTTTTTCTCACATTCTTTCATTTTCATGGAATTTTTAACATGATTAATGTGCAAAAGGAAAGTTTAGCACTGACCGGTGTATATGTTATGTGTAAAATGAACATTCATAAGTAATTTTTATCACATTTTTGCATTTTTCATGGAATTTTTAACAAAATAATGTGTCAAAGGAAAGTTTCACACTGACCAGTGTATATGTTATGAGTAAAATGAACATTCATAAGTAATTTTTTACCACATTTTTTTCATTTTCATGGAATCTTTAACAAAAATTTGTGTCAAAGTAAAGTTTCGCACTGACCAGTGTATGTAATGACTAAAATGAAGATTCATAAGTAATTTTTTATCACATTTTCTTTCATTTTCATGGAATTTTTAACAAAATAATGGGAGAAAGGAAAGTTTTGCACTGACCGGTGTATACGTAATGACTAAAATGAAGATTCATAAGTAATTTTTTATTACATTTTTTTCATTTTCAATGAATTTTTAACAAAATAATGTGTCAAAGGAAAGTTTCTGACTGACCGGTGTATATGTAATGACAAGAATGAAGATTCATAAGTTATTTTTTATCACATTTTATCATTTTCATGGAATTTGTTACAGAATAATGTCTCAAAGGAAAGTTACGCACTTACCAGTGTATATGTAATGACTAAAATGAAGATTCATAAGTATTTTTTTATCACATTTTTTTCATTTTCATGGAATTTGTAACAAAATAATGTGTCAAAGGAAAGTTCCGCAATGACCAGTGTGTATGTAATGACTAAAATGAAGATTCATCAGTAAGTTTTTATCACATTTTTTTCATTTTCATGGAATTTTTGACAAAATAATGTGTAAAAGGAAAGTTTCACACTGACCGGTGTATATGAAATGACTAAAGATTAGTAATTTTTTGTTCCTTTTTTTTTCATTTTAATGGAATTTTTAACAAAATAATGTGTAAAAGGAAAGTTTCGCACTTACCGGTGTATATGTTATGTGTGAAATGAACATTCATAAGTAATTTTTATCACATTTTTTAATTTTCATGGAATTTTTAACAAAAAAATGTGTAAAAGGAAAGTTTCGCACTGACCGGTGTATTTGTAATGACTAAAATGATGATTCATAAGTTTTTTTTTATCACATTTTTATGGAATTTTGAACAAAATGATTTGTAAAAAGAAAGTTTCCCTCTGACCAGTCCATTTGCAATGACAAAAATGATTATTTGATTTAAATTGATCGATATTTTTTATCATTTTCTTCATTTTCGTGGAGTTTTTACAAAATAAAGGAAATTTAACTATTGATTTTCGATTAATATATTCTTTTTATATCAAATAAAAGTATTTGACTGTCCAAAGTCACTGTCAATGTAAATTTTGTAAATAAACGTTATCACGATTGAACTCGTTTCGTTTCATTGGAAAATTTCAATTATCTATTAATCTATTTATTATTTTGCATATCATTAAATGCGAGTCCTTTCTCGTCAATTGACGAATTGTATTTGTCAAATAACGAGTAACTGGACGTGAACTGTTATGGACGTGAATCGATTCGTCCCGTCCCGTCTCGTCACGTTCCCGTCAGCGATCCGTTCACGTCCCGTCAGCAATCCGTTTCGCGTTCGTCAAACGGTAAGGGCTACGTTGCACAGTACTGTACAACTACCAATACAGTGTTGTCGCAAGCACCTATACAGTAGCTAAATGTTTACATGCAAGTACCTGTACAGATTAGGACATCAGTTAGACTCCTTCCAAATTAAATATTCAAATAATGGAACAATCCTGAAAGTTCATATTAATAGCCAGGATTAAGTAATGATTAAGTTAACTACATAATTGAAGATTTTTATTAATGAACGCCGGGGTCGCTTGAAAATAATGTTAGAAGTAGAAGTAACAAGAATCAAGCTAGTGATTTTGACACGTTACTTTTCAATTTTATTTTTATTAAAAAGCAAAATATATTTTTTTAGAATACTGAAAATATAATAATGGCATTCAGCTTTTTAGTTATGTTATTTGTTTTTATAGAAACCAAATATAAACGTCACAATCTGACGGATTCTTGCATTGCCTGTTAATTTATATCTTGTGCAACTACCTGATTTCCGCCTGTGCAAATCGCAATTTTGAAAATGAGAAAAATACTGTACACTTCCGCTCCCACACTGTGATAACAGTACCGAAAGCACCACACTGTTTCATATATTTTAATACTCTGAGCAAAATGCAAACAGGTGGAACAAACCAATCGTTTATCCCTTTCCAATCAATCGTAAACGCATCGATGCCCATGGAATTCACATTCCAATACTTTGAATAAAACACAGGTAATTTGATATTGTAATCTCTGGCAAACCAGTCTATCTCATGAGTCTAAATAATTAAAGATTTCGTCTGATACTGACCAATCATCATAATCTATAATGCGGCTAATATAATCAGCAATGTCATTTTTAGCCCTTGGAATCCATTCGATTTCCGAAGATAAATTGTTCTTTAAACATGTAGTATAAATATCAATAGCAATCTTGTAAGTGAAGCTTCATGCTCCCTTTTTGCACAATAGACAACACCTTTTTGACAGCTGTTAATTCTTTCCAAGTGGAGCTCTTTTATCAACATCGGATTCTGCCCACATACCATGTGCAATAGAGTTAGTGTTCTCTACAATATACCCTCCGTAACCAGAGTTACTTGCATCACTATACACTATAGACTAACAAGAATAATCAGTAACAAAATGTTTAAAATTAATATATTTAATATTTTCTCTCCAAAACCTAACTTGGCCGACACTCTCGGAAGAAAGTTCTATACAACAATTCCATGAAGATGCTTTGTTTATATCTATACTGATATATTTAGTCATAATATAGGCTTTGTTACCAATAACATAAGACATAGATACAATTTGTCCAACTAATGACGCTACTGTTCTTACATGTACTCTATGCAAATTGATTAAGGACTGCTCGATTGATACAACAGAGTTAAATAACTTATCTAATCGATCACCAGGAATATACAACAAAGCTTTTTCTGTGTCAATGCTATAGCCTAAATACAATAAAGTTTGTACAAGATTCCACATAGATTTCTCAACTTTCGAAACAAATCCGCTGTTTTACTTGTGTGGCTATTTCTGAACATGTTGTAAAATCTGGATGAGTGCCAAGCCCATCATCTAAATACATAAGTATTTGTTTTCCTTCTCCCCTTCATTTCTTAATAAGGGGCCTAGTGATTTTAGTAAAAATGTAACACGCTGAACTGAGTCCAAAAAATTTAAAAAACCTGGTTTTACCACCATATTTCCAGGAGAAACCTAAGTAATCTGTATGTTGTTCAAAAATGTCTACATGGTGATAGGCTGAATGTATGTCAAACTTGAAACAGTAAAACTTTTGTTGAAAAAGCTGCATGACTACGCGAATATCTTCAAAGTTGACAGAAGTTTTCCACAAATGAGCTTTTACATGCCTGAGATCAAGAATGAGGCGTTTTTGCCATTGTGTTGAACTGAAACAGTAAGCGGGTTAATAACTTACGGTTTATCAATACATTCAACAACGAGGCCTCTGATCAATAAGTCGTCAATCGCTTCAACTACAAAAGTGCTGTGTAAAAACGATTGTTATTTAAATGTGTAGACGGTGGAGTAGTATAAAAGGGTATTTTATACCCGCTTTGTATGGTATCAATAATGTAATCATAACAATCTATACTATGCCAAAATCAGTATGTTTTTTCAGCCTGCCTTTGACTGCAATATTAGCCTGACCCTGTTCATACTCGTAATAATCATGAGTTAAATTTTGAGATATGTCAATGTCATCAATTCTAGAAATAAAATTATACTCATCTTGAATAAATTCATCACGCTTTTGGTTTGCTGTCTGCTTTTGGGTTAAATGGACATTTATTTCTCCAGTGTTGCATAGATCCACATCCGAAACATGCTCCTTGTTGATACTTGCGGAAACTTCCGCCCGGGTTGAACATGCCTGTGAATAACGGGTATCCTGAATACCAGTTTGACTGGGGGTCACGAAATGGCTGTGGTTGAAATTTAGCTGGAAAAGAGGGCACATTTTGCACAGGATCATTAGTGGAATTTGTAGGCTTGTTCCCGGTTTTCTGAGAAGATTTGAATTTGCGCTTTCTGATAGCGCGATTTTCAGCTTTAATTATTTTGTTTTCATCATCTGTGTCGCTTGCGACAGGATTACTCTCGTACTGCCTAACAGTTTCCCACCCACATTCACTGGAGTCGGCTATTTTGATTAGCTTATTACGTTTTTTCAGTTTGTCTATGATTTCATTAACAGTATCAGATGCATAATCAGTTTTGGAATGTTGCAAAGCTCACAAAATTTGATATAAATCATCAAGAATTTCTGTATTCAGAGAATGTTGAATTTTGTTGCCTTCAAATTTCCATTTATATTCGGTTTCTACTTTGAATTTTTTGACTTGGCTTGCAACAACTAAAGAAGACCCCTGTACTTCATGCTTCAAATCTGAGAGTTCTTGTCCAAACATAGAGTTCATATCACCTTGTTGCTTTATAGCCTTTAGAATATCCTGTAGGGACACATCTGGAGATTTCTGTTTGTCATGTCTGATGATTTCAATCTCTGGGTCCATGGTAAAGAATGGCGACCGCGAGCAAGAAAAAAGTAAACTGTTCAGTATGTCGAATGAACAAAACTACCCATATATGAAAAAAGCGCGGTAACACCCGCCAACGCCCTCTACACTTATAACATGATAAAATACCGAGGAGAAATTAATTTCATTCTTATTCACTCCCGTTTAAACGAATGAAATTACAATTACATAAGCTTGTTTCTGAATCCTTTTCTGTTTATGCTCTGTATAAATTGTATATACGTATGAATATTTATATGAATAAAATAAGTTTATACTAAATATCTCAAATGACATACGGGACTTCCAAGTCAAATTTTTGTTATCGAGAAGATCCTATTAGTGAAAAAAATAAACCACTTAGCACTCGAGTGGATTGTATATGGTGAAAAAATAACAATATATTAAGCGTTGTTCAACTTACTGAATCGTGGCATATATTCATAGGAATTTGGCCTATTTTCTCATATATTTATTACGGGGGAGAGGGTAACTTGGTATTTTTTCTGGTAGGGATGATAGAGACTTTGATCATTAAATGATTTCAGAAACATACCCCGAATTTATATACTGGTGTACTTAAAACCAATCCCAAATTTATATATCAAATATGAATTTGGAGACTGCATTTATATTTTACATGTCATATCAAAACATCAAAGAAACAAGATATTAAGTGCATGAAATATTACACTTTCAAATAAAATAAATCGCATGAATTATGTTCCCTCATAAGTTATTGCCCATTTTTTATCATTTTTCTTTTCTTTTTTTTATACCCAAATTTATATACATTACGAATTTATATACAGATGGCTCAAGACACACACCTTAACTTTTACATATACAATGCTACTCGGATGAAATGATTTTTTCGTTAAAAAATAATTAAAACATGCCATTTCGCAAATGTACTAGTATGGTATACTGTAAGGTATAAATTTTTACATATTTTTAAGGAGGTATGTCTATCCCTCATTACTGGTATTGCGGTACTAATTAAATGCCTGTGGTGAATCCAGTTGGAGGAGATGGTACCTCCTTTATCTGAAAAAATTCCATTTAGAATTTAGGCAAAATTCGATTAAAACTAGAAAAATCGACTTCAAACCCCTTTTTTTATGGATCCATGTTTGAACCCCCGGTTTCAAAGGCTGTATCCACCATGCAGTGCCTTCAACTACAAAGAATCCATATCTCGAAAGTTCCGTGTTGCAATATTTATATACCGTTTGAAAAAGTGACAATTTTCGATCTGCTAAATTTATGAGTTTCTGTGAAATAAGTTTTAAAAATACCCTCTAGAATATCTATGAAAATTGTAAAAACACACCCTCAAAATCCATACAAAATGAAGCCATCTGTTAAATTGCTGTTGACCATAGACAACTAACGTGTGATAAATTTTCAAGGCCTTTTAAAAAAATTAAGAAACGACCTACTTTTTTCGCATGTAATAATCCGTTATATTTAAATGCCACAAAGCAAGACTGAGAGCACGCTAGCGTTTGATATATTGATCTTTTCTGTTATAGATGAGTGAACATATTAAACGAACAGCTCGAGAAGACCGTAAAGAAAACATCTAAAGCACAATATATATATCCTGTTGAAATTCGAGTAAATTTGTCCCTGATACTTAGACTTCCTACAAATAAGAGAATATACCTCCTTTTTATGTTTTCTGACATATTAACAGTCGATCCTGGCTGTAAATAGCTTTAAAGTCCATTTGTTTATTATGCATGTACTTGGAAAGATTGTGAAAATAGCATGGGCTCCACGACAAGTAAAATTGTTTATTAGGGCAATCAACAATACGGGTGTGTGTCAAATTTACTACATCACTGATGATGTGACAAATCAATAAGGTCACAAAGTGACTGTTACATTGTATCATGTGATCCTAAATCGAGTTACTTGATTTTTTTTAGAAAGATTGCATTGCAACGCTTTCTAATGTCATGATCCTGTTAGTTAAAATGCACTATGAAGAAAAACAGGTGTTTCAATTTGAAAAATCAGCTTGACTAAAATCATATTTTTGAATTTAAAACAATGAGTTAGTGAGAAAATAAAGTAATTCACACAGATTTGAAAGAATTTGCTGATCATTTTAGAGAAAAACGATTGCACAGCCCTCTAAACGGAAAATTTATCATCGGTAAACTTCGGGTGATTTCGGAAGAATGTTTTTTCATTGCAAGGAATCTTCAACGGATTAAATAAAGTGCATCTTAGCTGATATAATTGATATCCTGCAATTAAAATGGAAAAATTGTTCTAACGGTGAAACGATTTTACATAAACACGGGAGCGTTTCGGTTGCTTGAATGCATGTAAATAAATTTCTGGTACGTACGCATGCGCAACAGGTGATGAATGGACAAAACGAAAGTAGAAGAAAGCTTAGTTCAACGTGAGAGTTTTGTGTTTCACTGTCTCTGCATTGTCAGAGGCCTTATTCTGGGTTGCTTTTTTCACAAGCTATATTTTTAACGGTCTGAAGATTTGTTTTAACTCGTTATCGGAAGTCGTGTAACTTTACGCTTTAGACGCCGTATTATTTTCATCGATGATCGAAATGAAACAACCTGTTGCCGTTGCTTGTTCGTTTATAGATTTTTAGTCCACATTAATATTTTTGATTTTACCTTGAAATTCTAGTCTAATAGTCACTTTAAAAAATAGAAACTGCGATTTACATATAGAAAGGGAGATAATCATTATGTTCGAAATGTTTTGGGATAACTTTTTACTTTAAAGAGCAGGTGACATTTGGAGGTCTTTAGAATTTTGCATTTAGTTCAAATAGTACTGGCTTTTTAGGAATTTTTGTATGTTGCGACTGTACTATTTATTTTCTTTCTTTTGAATATCTGTAACACTGTTTGATAGTATTAAGTGTTGATAGTTAACTGCACACTTTTATAGCAAAATAGAAAGGATAAACGACAAGAGGATGTTGTACCAACTCTACTTAAATCTTTGAAAGCAACCTTTCTATAAGGGCTTTAAGCACTTTGATTTTATATTGTGCAGAAAAAACTTCGAATAAAGCACTTTTTTTATTTTTTTATTTTTATTTTTTTATAATAATACCCCCATGTAGCCACCTACATGTCGAATACTAGGCGTATGTAAAAAAACTAAACTATATTGCCTTATATTTCTGACTTGAGGTTGGTAAAAAACTTTAAAAAAAAACGACATCTATAATATCACTGGCTAATGAAAACAAATGATAGTTTACTTCTGGTCATCGTCAATCTTTCAAACATTGGTATTTTTCAAATCAATTTTGAAGTAAAAGAATCACGTCCTTGAGTGTTAAAAATTATATCTTCTCGTAAATAATTTCCTTCACTTTCAATTTTGATTGGAACATTTTTAAAAGGTTATTGCATTTCCAAAATATTATGCAATTTCCTACAACATCTAACTCGAAATTTACTATATTTACAAAGAAATTAACGTGACTATTTTTCACTTTTTCCAAAACAAATTTTCAATTTTGAAGTAACCAAACATTTTCCGATTCTAAAACAATTTATATCTTAATAAAGAACTGAACATTTTTAAAAACGAACGCAAGAAAAAAAGATATCTTATGACGCCTATTGTGGTTAAAGAGGTTGGGTAGGAGATGGTCTAATCTAGGAATCACAAACTTGAAAAAAATATTCAAATCCCAAGAAATAAATCTAATTTCCCGAAAATGAAAATGACAATGCAGATCTCGGATCCTTTAAAGGATTGATCCCGAATTCCCGCTGAATAAAATAACTGATCTCCGCGGTGTCCCGTATAAACTGTCTCTTCACCCCTCAAATAATTGTTTTTAAAAATACCGAGATTGTAATAAATAACACAATACCAACGTTAACTGCAAATTTTGGTTTTACATATGACTGTTTCGAAAAGTTCTTTCTCTTCGGCGCAGATCAAATCAGAATATTGGAAATTCATAAACATGCTGTATACAGAGACTGAAGGTAGGTAAAAGGTTGTTCCGATCTCGGAATTCCGTAAAAAAGACAATGTTTAATTCTGAGTTCTAAATAATAACACTGATGCACTTTCCGAACCCCAAATTTCCGCTCTATAACATGGCTGATCCTAGCGTCACTAAGACCTTCTCCCTCCCAGTATTGCGCAAACTTGAGGAATGTTTCATTAACAGAGGTTTATTTAACCTTTGTTCTTGAATTTTTTTAACAATTTTTTGCTACTTAAGGTATTTAACATGCAATTTTTTTCTTGTTCTTAATTCGTATTGTAAAAAATAAGGGTAGAAGATGTCTTTCTTCAGGTTTGTCAGATTAAATTTAGAAACGTTGATTTAAAAGAGTTTAACATTTTAGTTAAAGAACACCAATAACAAAAACTATCTTGAGAGAATTGTGTGGAGAAAAGAATATATAGCCTCCATACAAGGACGTATATTGAGATTATAAGTCCTGGCTTGATATATCAGGAAATTAAAGAGGAACGAATATTAAATATATATATATTTGAAATTAAATTATAAAGATAACATGATTGAAATTTGAGTATAAAAGTTAAAAATATTGCAGGAAAAAGCATGTAGAAAGGAAAATTTAAAATGTTTAGAATATCTGTCCATGTCTGTGAATGATACCCACAGTCACTGTCAGACAAGGTAAATGTTGAGAATATTTGTCCACGACTGCAGCTGATAATGACAGTCGTTGACAGTCTAGGTAATAGTCTAGGTAATAGTTTGAAATGTTTGTTAATGTCTGTATGTGATGTTGACTGTCACTGTCAGACAGATAAGAATTTAAAGTGTTTGTTCTTGACTGTGAGTGATCGCCACAGACATTGACAGTCCAGGTAAATTTTCAAAAAGTCTGAGATCGTCTGTCAGTATCACCAACAGTCCGACACAGTCATTGGTAGACATAGTAAAATTCTGTCAACGACTGTCAGTGTCAGCTGAAGTCTCTAACAAACAAATACAGTAACTTTCACAGTCTTTTTTAGTTTTTTGCAGCCACTGACAGTCAGAAAATGACTGTCACTGGTAAGGACAGTCATTTTTGTGGTTCATAGTGGTACTTTTTTGTGAAATCAACCCCAAAATCTAAATCTTTGAAACTATGAAGATGTGCACTTGACTTTTTTAATTGTTTGATGTTTTTTTCCTATTTTCCAGGCTTTGGAACTTTGATCCATCTTTTCGTAAGATTTGCCTAGAAGCTGAACAATTGTTTTTCCCGAAAAGGGTGTTCCAATTCCCGAACTCCCCCCTCCGCTTATACAGTGCGAGTTCCGGATGCATCTATAAATTCTGGATGCATTTATACCAGATGCATTTATAAATAAATCGATGAGAGTAATTGATTTCCAGAAATGTGCAACAAAAATATTTTACCGACTTCTGTTGTCTGATTTTTTTAATGAAACGAACTGTTCAGTTTTTTGAACTTAGTAAAATTTTATGTTTAAATATTAAGATTCTAAAACGTTGAAAAATAACATAGTCCATAGTGGGATTCGAACCAGTGTCGTTTCGTTTACTAGACTTCAGTCTTACCTACTTAACCACGGACTTGTTAGATTAAGATTAATCGTGCTAAAAAATCATATATAAGGAGTCGTTGTGGGGCACAATTAGGGTATATATTACTATTTTAGTATGAAATATTCAATTCATGACATTATAAGCATGGGAATAATGTTTAAGAATGTATATCGATATGTCTTCACTTTATATATTAGCTGTGATGTAAAAAAGTTATCACACTCGGACTTGGTGTTTCTATATAAGCTGATCTTACACAGACACACCGCGTCCTCGTGTGATAACTATTACTTCTGAGTGTTGCAAGCTTTCAATTATAAATAAGACAGATAAAGTACACGAAAATAAATCCACTTCAACAGTTTTGTATACATTGCGAAAATACACTGATTATTCATTTATTTACAACACACAAATAAACAATTTTAAAAAGATATATTGATTGAGACAAGTGCATGAAAACAATATAAAGTTCTTTTCTATAAATTACTATACCCTTATGTCAATTGTTGGTTTGAACGGCTTTATCGTTTTACTATGGCTTACAGAAAACGGTCTTCTTCATTTTATATGAAAATATAAAAAAAAATATACTGTAGGGTGAGTGAGTGACTGCTCATATCCTCATGATGACTCCAAGTTGAACAACAATATAAATGCTGTACCAGTTGCTTGACACTTACGAGTATTGTTGGTTTTTGTACTCGGTTATGAGTATTAGTTAGGATCTTCTATAGGAGTAATTTAATATACATCCCTTCATTTATTAATTTTTATTTATTTATTTATTCATTTTTTTTTTTGTTAAAATTTTGCCATCTGTACTGAGCCGGACTCAGCGAGCATAACCTAGTCGTGGCCCAATTAAATCTAAAACCCAGTGTGGCGTGATAAACTTTAATTAGCCGATGAACAATTGGTAAAAACCTGAAAAATACAATAATTAACAATCATAAGTTATGTGTCCAAAATAGCGAGAATTTAAAATCCACTTAAGCTACCATAGTTATAAGTAAAATGTCAACATATTTATATACACAATAATTTGCATAAATAAACACAAATATCATGGGTGTCTGTGTAATACCAAACATCGAGTTCCGGTATAGTCACGGAAGAATACAGTTGAATTGCTGTAATACACGGAATATGTGTTCCATAATTATATCTGGATGTATTTAAATGACACTAATTGCTTGCCGTACATGCTATATTTATACGAATTATGCAACTGAATATCGGTTGTTTATTTTCCTCTTGTAGACGGAAATAATACATAAAAACTTTAAATACTTTGTTGAAAGTTGCAAATATAATTATAATCAACAGTTGTACGTTTCTGTGTGAGATGAACA